>LPNX011104767.1:55968-120987 GCA_001517045.1 Pseudotsuga menziesii
AGATAGATCTCTTCAAATGGAGCTGTCCAATGTACTCCATTTCTGAAAACAGTGGGGGGAAGCTCCCGGAACAGGAATCCCTAATTTTCCAATTTCTTCTGCAGAAATGCCTGTTACTGTTTCTATGACATCTCCAAAATTTATACTCCTCTCTATCTGAAATTTTGTATTGAGGTAACCTCGTATGTCCTTGATCCATCATCACAGGTTTCATTAGAATTGGTTTCACCATTTGGGATTTATGATCCTTTTCCCAAGGTGACCTGTTACAGGATTGTTCAGAACAGCGAAGTTGTACGGCATGCCACGTGTCACTGGTTCATCTTCTAATTCTGATATTCATACCACCGAAATTAAATTCCGTTCCCTTTCCAGAAAATCTTCATGAATTCCATTTGGACCTCTGTAGCCCAAGATATTGTAATTCTCCCCAGGTATCCTGTTTAGGGATGAATTCTGGAAGAGGCTGGAACCCTAACTTGGAGAGAACATATCTCTTGGAATACAACATATCTGAGGATGAATTTTGGATATAGTGTTCATCAGGATTTTATCTTCGGCCCCTGCAATTTTCAACTCCCGATCCTTCGCCAATCTCAGAATATAGCGAATGTTCCAAAACGTAGCAGTTTTAGTATTTAGGGTTTTTCTAGCTCGGGGTCAAACTAGGGTTTGACTTTCCCGGAGATTCACCCAACCAAAAATCTTGATCCAAGTCTCTAAACTTCGGTTTTTATGAGGAGAAAAATCCTATGCTGTTCTCACTCAAAAATTCCTCTTCTGTAGAAATCCCTAATTTCCACATCGAAAATTGAAAATGCTCGGAATCGAATTCCGCTTCGACAAAACGATGCACCCTTCAAAGGAGAGTCAGCCTAGCCTTCTTTTGTTGATTGATTGTGGAGAGAGAACCAAAAAATAAGAAGCCCTAGCTTCTATAACTTGTGAAAGCTGCCCTATTCAGGTTAGCTCTGATACCATGTTAAATTTTCATGTGCTTAACTAAGACACCAGTATATCATTTCATTTTTCATAATAAAAGCATATAAAACAGGATCACTGAAAGAAACAGTATCACAAGAACAACACAAATTTATCCTGGGAAAACCCTAAAGGGAAAAACCCAGGAAAAGCTTCCTCAATATAGATGCCCCAAAAAGGGAAAAAGGTAAAACCAAAAAGGAGATCAAAAACCTGATTCTCCTCCTTCTCCAGCAACTCCTCTCCTCCACAAGTGCGTTATTCCAAGTGAGTGTGTGTGTCTCAAGTGAGGAGCACTACACCTCTATTTATATTCATCCGTTCACTTAAAGTTTACTCAATTAACATGTCGGCTTAAGTTAACTCATGAAGGATCGAGTTACACATGTAGGCTCAAGTAACCACATTAGGGTGCTGATGACCCACCTTTACAATTTGAGGGGACTACCTCATGACTCTTATTAGTTCTTCCAATTAGGAGCATCAGGGTACAATGAAATACAAATGGTTCTCCCGGTTGGACCATCGGGGACCACAAAAGATACATAAAGAATATTCTTCGAAGTTACAATATTTCAACAATGTTCCTATCGAGAGATTCAATAATATAAACAAGTCATGTCAAGTCATTGTGGGTAACCCTCCTATTGGTCAAGGGTTAAAGTCCCCACAATTGTGGGGCCCTAGGGTTATTAGACTATCCTAGAGAAGTCGACCCTAGGTGAGTCATTGTAAGTGAGGGAAATAGTCCCCACCATTGTGTTAAGGATAACCCTCCTTGTTGGTCGAAGCAGGCAAAGTCCCCACAAGTTGTGGGGCACTAGGGTTATTAGACACTCCTAGAGATGTCGGCTCTAGTAAGTAATTGTTAAGTGAGGCCGACATCATGGAGTGGGATTCAAGTGAATGAAAGAATATAACTAGAGAGTGAGCCTCTCTATTTATCACACACACACTCACTCATTGGGGTGCATGAGTGAGAGAGAAGACACTGGGATCAAAGAGAGAGACTACTGCTGTCAGGAGATCATCTTGTTGTTTTCGGGTTTTACTTTTGGTGTTGATTCTATCTCTGAGGAAGTTGCGGGGTTTTCTCCTTTATGGTTTCCCCGAGGAAAATTCTTTGTGTCTCTTGTCTCTTGTGTTTTATTGTTGTGCATGTTATTCTCTCAGTTAAAGATCCTAATATTATAATGCTAGCTTGAATGATAAAAATCTAACAAAGAGTTGTATAAAGCTGATAGATAACTTAGTGTTTCATGATAAGTTAAATAATATAGATATAAAGTATCATTACATCCAGGACATGGTGCAAAGAGGAATTGTTAAGCTCCATTATGTTCCTACAAAGGAACAAGTTGCAATTGTGTTAACTAAGCCTCTGTCTCGTATGAAGTTTGAATATTTTTTAGACAAGATTCGTGTAGTCCGAAAGGACCTCCCTAGAAAGAGGGAGTGATTATGTGATGGTATCTCAATCTAACAGTGGTATTACAATACAAAGAAGGTCAATTGAGCTGGTCATAGTGCCTACAAATATTGATGTGGTCTGGAATTCATTTGCGGAGGGTCCTACATTCATTTGAAGACGATGTGGTCTAACACTCATTTGCAGGAGGTCCTGCATTCATTTGCATACAATGTAGTCTAAAATTGATTTGAAGGATGTATTTCATTCATTTGCAAACGATGTGGCCCTACATTTATTTTTGGATGGTCATGTATTCATTTCTAGAAGATGTGGTCCAAAATTCATTTGTGTATGGTATTGCATTCATATGTAGGTGATGTGGTCTGACATTCATTTGTGGATGTTCTTGCATTTATTTGCAAATGGTGTGATCTGGCATTCATTTGAGGATGATCTTTCATTCATTTGTGGGCGTTCTTGCATTTATTTGCAAACATTGCACGTCTTTCATTCATTTGCAGATGATGTGGTATGACATTAATTTACAAATGATCTTTCATTCATTTATATACATTTTGGTCTTGCATTCATTTGTAGACGATGTGGTCCTACATTCATTTGTAGATGATGTTGTCCTACATTCATCTTTGAATGATGAGATTACAACATTTTTCATGTTGTGGGTGATACTATATTGGTTTTTGGATGTTGTTTTGTATTTATATTTGATGATATTGCAGGTGATGTGTCGAGATGATGATGCTCAACATGATGTTCCTAGATGTCGATGCTCCTGATGATGTTCCAAGATGATGATCGTTGTGATGATGTACCGAGATTATGATGCTTGAGATGATGTGCTGAGATGATGATGCTTGTGATGATGTGTTGATATGATAATGCTCGAGATGGTGTGCCAAGATGAGGATGCTCGTGATGATGTGTCAAGATGATGATGCTCAAGATTATATGCCATGATGATCATGCTCCGTGATGATGATGAGGAAGTAGTTGTTGAAAACTTCCTATGACATATAAACTTACCAGTTAGTTGTACATATGTTGTTGTTGCTACTGTTGTTATAGAATACCTTTATTGTTAAGAGGGAGTGTTAAAGAAATGTAACTATGGAATATATTCTATTTATTATTATTATTATTATTCCTCCTTTTGAAGATGTTATCACTTTAATCGCGGATTTCATTGATGTAATTGGTCATGTAAATTCTTAAGGTAAAACATTTGTTGTATGTCAGGTTAGTAGCACCCACAAAAATATTATTAATATGTTATTTTGAGTCTCCCAAGGCATGTCGTCCCTTGTTGTAAGGAGAATTCGACCCCATTGGGTTATTGAGATTCTTAGTTGATGTGTGTAAATAGATGATGTTCCCTCATTTGGGCACACTCAAAAATCAAGCAAGTTTGTTAGAGAGAGAAGGAGCAGTACATGTAAGAGGAAGCAACCAATCTAGCCTTATTTTTACTGCCTTACATTGTACTTAGTTGAAGTCTATATCAAAGAATTTGTTTTGGGTCCCCCCCCCACGAGGGTTTCTCGAGATAAATATTTGTGTTATATTTTGTTTTATTGTGCTTGTTATTCATTTAGTGATCCTTTTTTTAGCATAACAACTTTTAAAATATTAACAAAAATTCCTCACTTCATGATCTATTTCATACCTTGGTCCTTCATTAGCCAAGGAAAAAGTAGAGGAAATAGAGGAAGAGGTTGAAGAGGAATACTTGGTGATAATCAAAAAATATATATATTTACTTCAACATAGTTACAAAAATCAAAACAACCAAGGAACTCTCAGAATAAAAGAGGGAGTGGGAGAAAATGGACAAACAATTCCAACCTTCAATGCTTTTATTGCAAGAAGTATGGACATTCTGAAAGTGGGTACAGAAAGAAGCAGTCAGATATAAATAAAGGAAGAGAAAACATATCCAATACTAAATAAAAAACATCAGATGCATTGTTCTTCTCATACCAGATAACTGAATAAGTTCACAAGGATATTTGGTTTCTAGATAGTCGTTATAGTAGTCACACGATAGGTAACAAATAATTATTTCCTAACATAGATATTTATTCCACCTAGATAATTGTAGTAGGAATTATTATCAAGTTCAAGACAAAGCCAAAGGTATTGTATCAGTTTTGACCCGGAACAAAATAAGAATAAATCCATTCACGATGTTTTCTTTGTTCCTCATCTCAAGCACAACATAATAAGTGTAGGAAAATTGAGTAAAAATGGTTATTATTTCATATTCAAGGGTTCCACATGTATTATCTTAGACGAGCCTCCAAGTAAGAGACTCATAGTAAAAGTTGAGATGACAAAAAATAGACTATTCCCTTTAAATTTGAGAAGTGCAAATATGTCACAATCATATGCTCCAGAATGTCTCAAGCACATATGAGACTTGGTTGTGGCATTGTAGATATGGTTGTTTAGATTTAGGAGTCTTAATTACTTGCAAAAATAGTCAATTGCTACCCATGTTGAATGAAGAAACAAGTTATTGTTAAAGTTCTATCCTAGGCTATCATCAAAGAGACATATTTTGGAAGCCTCCTAGAGAGAAAAAGAACACCTTGAGTAAGTGCATCACAACCTATGTGGACCCAAGAAAACCCAATAAATTGGTGAATGATATTATCTCCTAAGGTTTATTGATGATTTCAATAGGAAAACATGGGTATATTTCCTTAAGAGCAAATTTGAAACTTTCTCAAAGTTCACATAATTGAAGTATCTCATTGAAAACAAAGTGGGAAATATACAGATGGTGTTGGTGAATATGATTCAAAATAGTTTGCGTATTTTTGTAGAGACCAGGGAATCAATAGGAAGTTTACATTAATATATACTCCAACGAAGAATCGATTGAAACAAGGAAAAAATATGACTGTCATAAACATAGAAAGAAGTATGATTAAATCTAAGAATTTGTCCCATGATTTTTGGGTTGAAGGTGTTGCATGTTAATTCTATATACTAAATAGATCTTTCACAACTAGTGTAAAAGAAGGTAAAGTACCTCAAGAAGAATAAAGTGGTTTCATTTCATATGAACATGTCCCAAAGGAGTTGAGGAATAAATTGGACAACAAAAGTGAAAATATAACATGGAAAGGAGTATGATTAAATCTAAGAATTTTTCCCATGATTTTTGGGTTGAAGGTGTTGCATGTTCATTCTATATACTAAATAGATCTTTCACAACTAGTGTAAAAGAAGGTAAAGTACCTCAAGAAGAATAAAGTGGTTTCATTTCATATGAACATATCCCAAAGGAGTCGAGGAAGAAATTGGACAACAAAAGTGAAAAGTATATTTTCACTAGATATAGTGAACAATTCAAATCATGCAGACTATGTAGTCATGTTAGCAATACAAGTTTATGATCAGTGAATATGTCAAATTTCTAGAAGACAAATCTTTGAGTGAATAAGAAAATGAGGTAGTGGAGATATGAATATCTTGAAAAAACAATATATTAGGTCCTCAATCTACCAATAGTACAAGTGCGGAGACAAGAATAATGACCATCAAATATATATTATTCCAACAATAATTCAATATCTCTTCTGAGAAACCATAAAACTAGGAGCATAAGAGAAATATATGAACATAATGATGAAGTGGATTAAAAATATCACTTCACATTACTATCATATCATCCCACATACTTACAAGAAGAATTGAAAGAATAACATTGAGTGCACGTCATGCATGATGAAATTGAACCCATTGAAAAGAACAATAAATAGGATCTCGTAGATCTTATAGACCTACATTGGATTTCAGTGGGTTTATATGACAAAACTAAATTATAAAGGAAAGGTGGAGAAGCATAAGGAAATGATAGATAACAAAGGATTTTCTCAACAACCAATAGTTGATTATGGTAAAGCCTTTGTTTCATTGGCAAGGTTAGATAAAATTAGAGTTATGTTAGCTATTTAAATCGAGAACATATGTCTATTATATCCAATGGATGTAAAGGAATCCTTATTGAATGGAATATTAGAAGAAGAGATATATGTAGATCATCAACCATGACTTGAAGTCAAATTCCAAGAGTACGGACTGTACAAGTTAAAGAAGACCTTGTATGGTCTAAACCAAGCTCCCAAAGCATGGTACAACAAATTTGTACGGTCCATATTTTTGTTTGTTCTGTCCAATATTGCCTATCCTTCCATAAATTTAATAAAGGTGCATCATAATATCAGTGAAGAGAGTAAGAGACATCTAACTTTACTCCAAGTTGACGGCATGCTAGAATGGTCACTATTTTCTTATGAATAACTTCATATTTCATGTTCAAATGTGGATTTCATTACCACTAAGAAATGGTTCAACGTTCATGTTCAGCTAACACTTTTATATATATATATATATATATATATATATATATATATATATAGTTTAATCTATTAAAATAAAAATAACTAATCTAATTTCTAAGTCTAACTATCCCAACAGAGATATAAAAGAAGTTCAGTCATCAAATAATAAATCACATGTATACTCACATTCAAGTGTGTCTACTCACATTCAGTAGATGATCTAGAATATTAAAGAAAAAATATAATAGCAAAAAAAAACACTATTTAACCTACATACTATCCCAGGAGCATATTCTAACATGATTTTGATGCACTTTAGAAAAAATTATCACTGGTTTATTGAAAATGAATTTAAATAAACAACATTACTTATACGCAATAATATTTCAAGATAAACAATAAAGAGTGAACCAGCTCTCCCGTTAGACTGAGATGATGATTAAATCATTATCAATGCTTTAACATTCTATCTTTACCCTATCTTTGGACTTTCTATTCATTTTTGCTATCCTATGGTTCTTTGACATTATGGATGTTTTATTTCATTTTGATTAGTTTTAATTGATTGACAAATGGGATTTCGCTTCAATAAGTTATCTACTTATGTTTATTCGACATGATATGAACATTAGGAGATATGATACATTTTTACTTTGAGATGATTTACATTGCTATTTGACATATGAGGTTTTCATTCTACGTGATGTTAAATATATCCTTGTATTTATCATTCGATATGATTAAGATCTAAGAAGAAGGATTCATCTAAATCATCATGCTGATATGAATATCAGTGCTGTCACGTTATGAACTGATTAGCTTCCACCTGCCCTTTAACATGAGTCTACTTAATAAAGCAGTTGTACTCACTTGTACTCGCATCATAACTTCTGTGACAGGAAGAGATGGTTCTCGATAAACCCATTTCATGTCAATTCATTGTGTTGAGCAGGGCTTAGTCCTCATCATTTCGAGTATTACTGAGTACAGGGTTTTGTTTGCTCCTGGTCTATGTTTCGAATAAGGGTTAGGGTTTTACTCATCTGTTCCTGATGCCATGAACCCTGTACATTTCTCAGAAAACTGTGTGACATTGCATGACTTTTGTTGAGTTTAAAGATTATGGTAAGCCGAATCTCTGACCAAGGTTTAGCTCAGTCTGTTGGTAAAACATAATTCATTCCACGTTTCTGGAAATAATTCTTTACATTTTCTGAAAAGATTAAAATGAACTCAGGGTTTGCTTGAACTGTTTGCAAATTTGGAACTTGAATCGCCTGCTGGAAATGATCTAATGCGAGATATTCGGACTTGTTGAATCCAGATTATTCATCTATGGTTTAATTTCCAGAATGTTTTCATGAATGAAAATTGTACATGATTGTTACGATGATTCGATTCTGGAATTTCTACCATGATGCTTGATAGTGTCTCTGTTACGACCTCGGCTTAAAGGATAATTGCAGATCTGTTTTCTTTTTAATGATTGACCAATTCTGGGTAATGATACTTATTTTGACAACAAATGCTATTCCTGTTTGCATTGCACATCAATATCGTAAGATTTATTACCTAGAAACTATTACTATATCATTGAAATGCACAGATGTATATCTGAAATTGTTTTCATTTGAAACAAATGCATGCTGGAAATCAATTCTGTATGTTTTTCAAGTCTGGAATTGTAATATTTTGATGCATGACTGATTTGTAACTCAATCAAAACAGTTTGAAATGCTAAAGAGATGATTATTAGAATGAGTCTCGATTTGAATGTTGTTGATTTTGAGAATGATGAGAACACAGAAACAGAAAATATCTTATACAGATGAATAGGAATCAATGTGACTTTTCTTACTGTTTCATTTATGAGAAATCTCTATGATTATTTAGAAAATTGAAGTCTAGATCTTTCAAAGAATAATGATCATTGTTTTTTTGAAATGGACAAGTCACATTCTATTTTAAAAAATTTATGTTTAAACTTCACATTATCTTTTCTGAGATTCATTCATTCTTCATCGACTGTCATAATGATATCTTTCTGAAAATGGGATAACAATACAGAATTATGAGGCAGTGCTATCTGATTCAGAGTTGCTATCAATTGGTCAGTTACTAGGAATTATGAAAAATGGAGATCTGGAGGAATTTACCGATTCTGAAGAGAAGGGACTGAAAACTGTATACAATAATTTTGAAGAAGAAACTGCAGCAAAGAACAACATAGTCAAATGATGAATCAGATTTAAAAAAAGTTTCTGTATTTTGCTATTCATAAAATTGATGAAAACAAGAAATATTTGATACAGATGAATAGGATTATCGCTTACTTTCTGTCTTGCTGAAAGATATTATGTTTCTGTCAAAATTTATGAATCTGAAACTTGCTAATTCTGAGTTTTTATGCTTCAGTAAGAACAGATTTTTATGGACTTTTTCTGTGTGAACAAACAATATTTTAGGAGGTCATATACTCAGGATTATCATCTTTTGAAGTCACGGGAAAGTTTGGAGCTAAGATTAGATTGTTTTGCTATGTTTGTGGATTCATTAAGGATAATAAAGGACCGTGGATGCCAAGTCAGATGAAGAAAATCATGCCATGAATTTCGTTTCCAACTGGTGACAAAAAACGCGTGTTTCAACAGACAGACATTTTTTCAGGCCACATTGTGAGCAAATGAAGACAGATATCAAAAATCTGCCACATGGGTTTTTTTCTAGGGCCTATTAGCTTTCTTCTCGACGATTTCCTCAAAAAGTGAGAGATTGTGGGACATTTTCATGGATCTTTGAACACGTTTTTTTTAAGCTGCGCCCAACAAAACGATTTTTGTTTCTATCTTAATCTTTGTTTTTCTATTCAAAAAGGGAGAAGATCATTTGTAATAGGGGACCTGGGGGGAACGAGAGGGCTGAGAGGTCAAGGATTTTCTGTTAGATTGAATAATTTTTTCTTCAAGAGGAATGTGAATGCATGATCACACAGGTCCAGTCTCTGAAGATCAAATGATTTTGATTGAATATGTAACTATGTTTCTTTCCTGAAAATGAGTTTTTAGAAATTGGGGCTTATGTTTTAGAAGCTGGAGTTGTTCTCTTTTGTCAGCCAGGGGTCGAATTTTGGGTTAGCGGGAGCATAATTTGAAGATACAGCTTGTCACATTGGAAGTGCATTTAGACGAGTCAGCTATCAAATGGTTTTGTGGTTGTTTTCATCTTTCGACTTTCAAACAGTTGGTAAACTGTAATGTTTTCTTTTCAGTCAATGCAAAGTGAATGATTTCCCTTTTGTCATTTATTCTGAAAAGATTCATCTTGTCTTTGGTTACCTGAATTTGATGACAGTTAATTGTTATACTGAGTTTTATCACATACAATTACTTGTATCTGATTTTGAGATTTGAATAAATTGTTGAACAGGAATGATTTCTGATTTATTAGCACTTTATTCAGATTTCACTCACACATACTAAAATATTGTTGTCAAGTATTGGTTCTTTAATGCTATTATTCAACTAGAAATATTATTAATATCTGAAGATTGAACGATTTCTCGTTTCAGATTTATAATCATTTCTATTTGCATCTGTGAAGATAAAGAAACCAGTAAAATGAGATTTATCTTGGCCAAGTTCTGTCTTTTGTTTATTTTGTTAGAATTTAGATTATCTTTATGCTCTGATGTGGATATAAGCAGATGATTCTACTTATGTCTAATAATCAGATTTAAAGTTAGATTTTGATCTTTTCTTTTATTTAAAAAACAGAAAAAAGTTATGAAAAGTTCTCTCATATTTCCAGATAGCATTTGATTCTATAATCTTATATTTTGTGATCTTTTATTTAGTTAGATTCTATATTTCATTAATCAGATTTATATTAGTATTAGTTATTTTATTAGTTTCATTTATTTTAGATTAGTTGTTAGTTTTCTTATAGATTTGATTTAGTTTGATCTTTTAGATTTCATTTAGATCAACTCATTGGCTAACGGAGCCATTAAACCCATCGAGGATAGCCATCCCAAACAGCTTGGAGCCTGTTTAAGGATCCCGAACTGGGCTATCTCTCCCTGTTGTGAGCAAGTCACAATTTGCCCGTCAACAGGGCTAAAACCCTAAAAGGGGCTAAAGTTAGGGCGAAAGGGGCTAAAAGCCCGAAAAAAAAGGGCTAAAGCCCTGACCAAGGGCTTAAAACCCTAAAACCCCTTGGAAAAGCTATAAAAGGAGGGTGGGGGTTCACTCTCAAAACACTTCTCCCTTTTCCTATTGTTATGCTGCACGTGGATGCTTTGAGACCTTTGCCTTTCAAACCACCCATGCTCCCTTTCCTCCATCTCCATCTCCATTGAGCCATTGCTCCCCATCCAAGAGAGATAGGTGCTTCCACAAGCTTGGGCATGGTAGCCCATTTCCACTAGAGAAGGTATATCATGTTTTTTTTTTGTTTCTTAGTTGTTTAGTTTGCTTTGATTTCTAACCCTTGTTTCCATTGGTAGGTTTTGTTTTTAACATTTCTTTGCAGGTATTGCAGGTTATTGTATCTTAGGATTTGTTTGCAAGTCATTAGAGGTGGAACCCTAACCCGTGTTTGTAGAGGGGTTCATCTTCTTCTTTTTGTTCTTAGCTTAGCATTAGTTTAGTTTACTGTTATTTACGTTCTATTTTATTTTCTACATTTCCCATCCATGCAAGAACCTACCCTTCTCTCCTATAGATAGAAGGGAGCCATTCCTACCCCTGTAGCAGGGGAAAATCCTTACTACAAAACTGGTGACCATAACAGGTCGATCCCATAGGATCCCTAGGCCAAATTTCTAATTTTTCAAGTTTTTTTAAATTTTACCCTAGTTTTTCAGAAATTTCTTGTTAAATCCATCTTAGATTCAGTTTATTTCCTATTTTAAGTATTTCCAAAGCCTCTGCTAGGAAAAACCAAGTTAGTTTGACCACAGTACAAGTTACTATCGGCTAGATCTGACTCTATCTCACAAAAAACCCCCAATCCGTAACAAGGCGCTCATATTGGGGAAAAAGATGAGATTGGGGTGCACTGAATGGGCAAACAGGTGCGCCCAAGGCGCACTTAATCACCATAAGTGCGACTTCAGCCCAGAAACTCAGTCCGTGACTATTTCTGCATTCTGTGCGACCCCTTCGCTCATTTCTAAAAAAATATTGCGGCCCCTCGCCAGATTTGATCAAAAATGTGCAGCCTGTCAAACAGAAATTTAATTTCAGTTTAATAGACAGCAAATTTCAGTTTCAGAGGACTATTAGGGTGACCTAGCCGCCTCTATCCACCACTGCAAGTCAATTTCAGTTTCTACTTTCATTTTCTGCAATTTATTTCATAAACAATGTGTAAATGCCAAGTAAAGGTTAATGGCTTAATTAAATGAAACTATCCTAACTAAAATCAAATTAAAAACATACTATCTTGCTTCCCCTTCCGCCTCTACCCATCCATCACCCTCCGGGGTTTTCTAGGATACGACGAAGGGAAAGCTCGTATAGATCTAGGCACTCCATTATATTGTTCCAAACCATTAAAACCGGGTGACCTGGAAGGTAGAGGGGGTAGAGAAGGATGGCTTCTCACGGTGCTAAACGTCCTCCCTATTGACCAACCTAGCATCCAGGAGGTGACACGATGATCTATGGATGGGCTTAGTCCCATTGTGTTGAGAGCCCAGCACCTTCTCTTGGTTGAAGAGGAATATCAGTGTGAGGTAGACATATAGTTAGGCCAGCAAACACTCAGGGTTAATCATTGTATTTGTTAACAATTTCTGATTATTTATGATTGCATACACAAACACAATGACATGAACTCTACCATGATGAATTCATAAACCATTTGCAACAGCCAAGTACCAGAAAAACAAACAAACAAATACACCATACAACCTAATTAACCCAACTCAGTTCATGACACTGAGTAAGCCTTAAAATTTACTAATTTACACTAAGTACAAACAATTATGCAGTCTTTGAGGACATAAGTCCCTGACTGCTTCAACTATGGGAAGTACTTGGGCTCTACCCAGACACTCATTGTGAGGAGTACCACAGGAACCCCAAAGCAGCTGGCCGATGAGAGGAATTTCCAAGTGAAACGGGCAACGACCCCTTCCGATTGAGTAGAAACACCTGTGAGGAAAAAGCCAAGTGTTGTCTTCCGGTAGTCTTGGTGGCCGAGTGACCACCTGCAGCCAATAGGAAGCCACTGAAATCGGGGTCCAAACATCATTCCCACCAAATTTCATACATAAATCTAACACAATTGATCCTCTACGATCTTCCTCACACCTAAGAGGAGAACCAACACCATTTGTAACACTCAATCAACACCATAAAAGCCACTCTCAGTGATCTCCCACACCATCAAAGGGCCACACAACCTCTGATTCTGATTCAGACCCATATGAGTCTAAACCAGACCTCCATACTGCACCATCAAGCCCCATGGCTAGTGCAAATCCGGATCCATTTTCCGGCCTAACCTTAACAAGTGGACCCATGTCCACATCACAACCTGTCACCCACAACCTAGTAAGTGGCCCAAGCACAGTCATGCAAACTGTCATCAGTCAGCTGCCACCACCTATAGTGACCAGCCAAGCTGGCCCACTTGTAGCACATGGGGGCAGTGACCCTTCCACACACACTATCCCCCCTGCCACACAGGGGGGCAGTGGACCATCCACTTACATTGCCCCTACTGTCATACATGGGGGAAATGTCCCCGCCACTCATACTATCCCACCCACAACACTTGGGGGCATTGGCCCATTTGCAATGGTGCCACCGCAAGCACCCCTAGTTGTGCAGATGCATTATGCACCTGCAAACCCCACCACCATTGCAGCTCCATCCCACATCAACCTGGGGTCAAATCTGCCATTCATGGCTCACCTTAACTTGCCTGACTTGGCCAAATTAACAAACGACCCTATCCGCCATCAAGATTTTTGGCCTCCAATGCCAACTAAGCTACCATCAGACATCCCCAAGTTTGAAGGCAAAGCAGGGGAATGTCCCCAAAACCACATAATGACATTCCATCTATGGTGCTCATCCAAAAGCATCGTAGATGGTTCCATCAGACTGAGGCTATTCCAACGCACCCTTACAGGTGTTGTGGCCAAATGGTACATTGAGCTTCCACAAGCCAAGTACCTGGACTTCAACTCCCTAGCCTTCATGTTCCTATAGTATTTCCAACTCCCCATCAGATATGACAAGGGGGTGGAGATCCTATTATCCTATCGCCAAAGCACCGCCACTCATATAACTGACCATATCCATGAATGGCAGCGACGTCGTAGTTTATGCAAAATCCAACTTGATGACGGGATCTTCTTGGATTGGTTCCTTAAGACCTTGCTCCTGCCCATAGCAAAGGACATCACATTCAAGCGTCCCCAATCCGAAGAAGAGGTCATACTGAAGGCCCAATAATTTGACCTTATCTATGCTCAGTCTAGATACCTCTATATCATTATTCTAGATGCTCCTCGTCTAAGTACCTCATACCGCGATGCACCGAGGGCATCCCATGCTGCGGACGGCATCATAGGATCGGTCTCCCAAGAGTCGCAGCCTCGACCGACACCACCTGTCATTACACCACAACCAAGAAAAACTGCTAGTGTTTCTTACCAAAACCAAGCTCCGGACTACGTAGGAATGATGTCCCAGTCCGGAGCAACAACTTCCTACACACAACCTGTGCCACCGCAGTAGGCTCAGGCCATGGCTTGGCCAACACGACAGTATGTGGGGAAAATTCCCACATTTGTGGCACCACCACCCCCACAAATATACTATGCACCACCAATGCAACCATTTCAAGCCCCCGCCCCCGCTCCACCTGCTCCGTTGGGACAAGTATTCGCACAACAAAACTGTCCCAACCAGCCTAACCCCAACAATAAACAAGGGAAAGCTCAAAATAATCAGCCCCAAAACCAAGGTAACAAACAACTGCAGGGAGGTGGTCAACAACCGAACCCTCCCAACAATGTCGCAGCAAACCGGCCAGCCCAAAACCCCCCACGACAGAACACACCAAGACGCAATGCCCAATTGCACACAAACCAACTGTGCACACTCTGTGACGTTTATGGGCACTACACATTCAAGTGTCCCCTCATGGATCACACTAAGCAGGCCATTCAAAACGAGGCCCAACAGGCTGCCAACGCTGAAAATCAATCCCAACCCAACCCAACACCACAAGGACCTCCCCCCATGGTGCTTCAAAACCCATTTCCAGTCCAAGCATTGGTGGTAACTACACGCCCTCCCCAACCCAACCCCAATGCTCTGGGAGCACCTCCCACGGCCAAAACAGGTGTTCACCACCTACTATCCATGACGACTGAAGAAGTCAACTTGAAAACCCAAAGGAATCAATACAGTACCACTATCGAACCTGCTGACTCATTAGCAGCATCCATGTCTAAGAAAATCAACCTACCTCTTCAGTTACCCCCATTCCCATGCCCCCCCATATGCAGAGTCACCAATAATGCCACAGCTAGAGCTGCAGTCAGCTATAGCATTGTGGATGATTTGGCCCAAACACCAACCGCCATGTCCGCTCTTGAGGTACTTAAAACGTGCCCAATGTAGTGAAAAGCCTTACTGGCCGCGCTAGGGGTAGTAGACCCCTCCGACTCCAAGCTGATTACCTTTGACACGGAGAATGGGGAAGCATGCATGCCCTCCACTATCGCCTTCCAAATCCCAGTGTCCATCCGAAATTTGGTTGTGCACTGATGCATAGTGTATGAGGGGGCATCCACATGCGTTATGTCTACTTGGTTTGGAAAAAACTTGGATCACCAATTCTGCAACCGTCCTCCACAACTCTGCGGGCTTACGATGGACATCCCACTAAATCCCAAGGAATCCTCCCACATGTCCCCATCACATTAGCCAGGAAGACAGTGTTGATCGACATAGAAGTCGTTAATGCTCAACTGGACTACAACCTCCTCCTTGGAAGGAGTTACATGTATGCCATGCAAGCAGTTGCATCAACTGTCTTCCATCTCATGATGTTCCCCCACGAAGGGAAGATTGTGATAGTTGATCAGCTCACCTACCATGATCCGCAAGGGTGTGATAGCACTTGCCAATGCTATCCCTACCATCACCACCATTGAGCCGCAAGGGGCGACCACACATGCTAATGTTGTCCCTATAATCAACACCATGGTTGAAAACACACTAGCCTCCCCATTTTTGAATGTGGGCCCTGGGTTGTTTACTGATACCTCCATGATGGCTCCTTTCCCGTTAGTGTCACCACCACTGACACAAAATGAAACTGTGGATTTGTGCACGGTCTCATCCAGCACCGCTGCAACCAAACAACAACCACAGTCATAGCCCCAACCACAACCACAACATCGTCCGCAGCTGCAACACCAACAATAGCCGCAACATCACTCGTAGCCGCAACCACAACCGCATCCCCATATGCAACCATCAGAGAGTTATTTGGGCTCACACCCAATCCATATGATTCCCTTCCTCTTCCCCCCACCTGGTGTCATGAGCAAGCCGGTCATGGCCACCTTAAGCCTACCCAAGTTTACGTTGGGAATCCCGGTGTGGTATCTTGATCCACCGGATCAACCAGCAATGCCCCAAGTTGTTTTAACACCGATGCAACCCATCGTGATCGAGTCTCACCCTCCACCCGGTCCACACAAGCCAACCGCCACACCTGCACTCGCACCACCCTAGCCCAAAAGATCCAGGGGCAAGAATGCTAGAGCCACGACAAGTCCCACCTTGTTTCGTTTGCGAACAACAAGGCCATCCAACTCAAAATTGCCCTGAAATCACAGTGATCTGTGTACATCTAGATGCCATGGATATAAACAAAAACATCCCCGTGGTTGAACTCCCAACCGTGCCGATAGTAAGGACAAGGCATTGAGAACAAACCATGCTTGCACCCTTTGCAGCTTGTATGGCCATTACTCTCACCATTGCCAAGACCTGCCCAAATTTTGAATGGCTCTCGCTGACCTTTGTCAACATTCCCTTAAGTCTGAAATCACCTTGATCGAAGTATGGCCATTACTCTCACCATTGCCAAGACCTGCCTGAATTTTGAATGGCTCTCACTGATCTTTGTCAACATTCCCTTAAGTCTGAAATCACCCCCCACCACCTTCTTCAGACACCATGTCCATCTACATGTTGTCCAGTTCTACAGACCCTGTTGTCTCCACCATCACCGATGGTCCATCAGACCTGTCTCTTCCATTGTTTCCCTAGCCACTGCCGCAACCTCAGTTGCAACCTCAAAGTCATTTACCAGGGAAACATTGGGGTTCACTCCCGATAAACATGATCCTTTTTCTTTTCCTTTTCCTTTTCCCTTTCCTTTTCCTACCATCCGGGATCATGAGTAAGTCTGTCCTAGAAAACCTGCAATCTACAGGATTTCACACTGGGAGATCCTGTGTGGTACCTTGAACCACCTACCCTACCTATAAGGCCCCAGGATGTGTTGACTGATGTCCATCCAATTGAGAGCATGTTGCACCTACCTCCAGGTCCATCAAAGACTCCTCCTGTCTCCAGGCCTGCCCCTCTTCCTCCAATAGAGACTGGGGGAAAGGCCACAAAAACCACAACCAATACCATTTACATAATCTCTAGCACTAGTCACCCTTCCATCTCATCGCTTGTGGAAGATCCACCTGATCTATCCTGGCACCACCTAAGTGATAACGGAGAGATCTGTAAGACTGCCTCCGGTTTTACCCCATTCCCTTTAAACCATAGTGTGGAATCGGTTCTTCCCATAAAACGCCAGATTCTATCATCCCACCTTGCTAATGACCTTCATCTCGGCAAGAGGGCATACACCCTCATTGACTCTGATGGACAACTGTTGGAGAACCCCCGCAATGGGCTCTACCTCAAGAAATTTTACGCTTAACATCACCAATGAGTCGCTTCATTTTATTTTTCTTGTTTTTCAACTTTTTTCAGTAAAAATCAGGGGTAGCACCATTAGCAACTATTCCAAAGTCACCCGAAATCAATTGGAGACACCTCTCACATCTCCGAGCTCAACCCCCTATCTCTTTATGAGACCATTGTCTCATGTTTAATAAATCAATTTCGGGACCATTTCCCACCAATCACCTCGATTTACGAGCCATGACATGACGATGCAAGTGTCTACGGACCTGTACTTATATCACACTTCCCAACCGCAACTCACACGAGTTTTTGGGCCACCGCCCGTTAAGGAATGTAATTCTAGTTTTATTTTTGTATTTATAGTTGTCTTTTCCACCGCACCTTACGCGGACCTATGGACCACTGTCCACAAAATGATATCGTTTTCTTACATGTATTCGGCATATAAGTGCCCCCAGACTTGCACTCACATCGCATGTATTCAAGTTCATCCACCGCCACACACACACATGCTCTCCTGGCCTCTGTTCAAGAGCCACCTCAGTTTGGATGTCTTTGTGACACCAAATCGCAGGCCTTTGTTGCGATCTATCCCACGCATGTATTGGTATGATTGAGAGCCTTCTGCTCCATCCATACTACATGGATGACCTGTGGACCTCTATCCACCATCCCGGCATGGGGCACCGTATGTGCTAGCGCAATTAGTTGACCACATTGGAGTTTCGTTTAAGCTCTTTTCTGACTCCTTAAAACAATGAAAAGATTGCCGAGCGCAGCTACTTCCTTTCCCACTCGCTAAAGTATAGGAAAGGGTGTCTACATCATCTCGTTTACCTCCTTTTGCAGACCATGTAGACCATCTCATGAAAAGGACCTCCTTGGCACACTCAAGCCAAGACCATACCCCTTTGCATACTTTTATGCTTTCTCGGGCAGAGGGGCCGCACTTTACGAAAAAGCTCACCACCGGTTGTCATTAAGCTCTTTTCCAGCCGTCTCAACAAGAAAAGATCACCGAGCAAACTTGGTTTCGTTCATGCTCGTAAAATTATTTGAATGACCGTCCAATCAGTACAGATTTAACCTTTTTCGGCCTGATTGGACTCTCAACGGTAAAGAAGTCTCTCATCCCCTACAGGAAGGGCGAGCTCTCCTATGTATACTTTTATCCTTTTTCGGGCACAGGAGACTACCAATGAAAAATATCCCCCACTGGATTCTTCTTCATGCTTTCAGACTCTCTAACATTGAAAGCACCATCGAACATTCACCTTCTCGGGTTCACCAAAAATCCACGAGATCGTACCATAACGGTGTCCCTAGACACCTCCCCATAGAAAACAGATTGGAAGCATTCCCCCGTTGGGTCTTCTTTGTTCAAAGTACTCTGCAATGTGTCTTCCTTGGATCCCACCAATATCAAAAGAGTCTACCTCCTCCAAGTATTTCCCATCTGCAGCGACATCCCCGGTATTACAGCTATGATCCCATTCCCATGAGTCAGTTTCCTTTGCTGCCTGTTCCACCCTGCCGTCATACTCTAAACAAAGGAATTTTGAGTCTCCCACACTCCACCTACCCCTGTTCAGTTCTTTCCCTTCCCTCCCTCCCCCAATTCAGTGAGTCAATCTGCAGATTGATTCACACCTTTCGGTTATCTCCCTCGCACTCCTGGTCACGGAAACATCATTACCTTGACTAGGGGCAAGTCTCCCTCTGTCAATTCCAACACACATATTCCATAGGATAGACCCAGAGGTCCTTGTACCTTCGTTTCATTGACATCATTGATTAGTTCCTTAGACCACTTGAGAGGAGTCCTTAGTGCCTCTCGGGATGGTTACTTCTCACGTGCTCGACTTCAACTCCATCATCGCACTATTGAGATTCATGCAGGGTTTGTTCCACACAGTACTTGGTCGAAGACCCCAGATGTCACCCGACTCTAGCACATTGGTGAGTCCACTCAAGGGACCTAAACAAGTTATGTCCCTTGTAATTTTCGGGTTGCATTGGAGACAGTGATCTGAAGCCCTAGCAGTGCTTCAATATACCTTTGTGATTGATGCAGCATACTTATACCACAGAGACTCTGACTCTCAATCAGCAATGTCCAATACACCAAATCGGTATCGTATTTCAGCCTCACATGAAGGAAACCATTATTGTAACATCAGTTGTATATGATTGGCTCTTGTATTTTAGAGCATAGATCAAATTATTCTTTTGACATTGTCACGAGCATGGGAATGCCTGCCTCATCCATATACATGTCACACATTATTTGTATCTCACCCATTGATGGGAACCATATTAATACAAAAATCAAAAGCCGCCATGCCCCAGCCCCGGAAGCAACACCTCTACGCAGCAAATCCTATGATGTTCATCGGCCATATGTTGAGCTCCTGCCCTCACACATCAGGGGGCAATCTGTTAACCCAAAAACCCCCCACTAAGCTCTCAATGGCCTCCACCACCCAAGGACACCATCTCATGACCCTCATATCCCTCCATTAGACCCCCACACCCTCAAAATAGCCTAAGGATGAAGAAAAAGGGTTAAAAACCCCAAAAAGGAGCCCAAAATAGCCTCCTAGGAGCTAAATCCCTCAAAAAGGGGCTAAAACCCTAAAAGGGGCTAAAAGCCCAAAAAAGGGCTAAATCCCTGACTAAGGGCTTAAAACCCTAAAACCCCTTGGAAAAGCTATAAAAGGAGGGTGGGGGGTCACTCTCAAAACACTTCTCCCTTTGGCTATTGTTATGTTCTTCGTGGATGCTTTGAGACCTTTACCTCTCAAACCACCCACACTCCCTCTCCTCCATCTCCATATCCATTGAGCCATTGCTCCCCGTCGAAGAGAGAGAGGTGCTTCCACAGGCTTGGGCATGGTGGCCCATTTCCACTAGAGAAGGTATATCATGTTTTATTTTTGTTTCTTAGTTGTTTACTTTTCTTTGTTTTCTAACCCTTGTTTCCATTTGTAGGTTTTGTTTTTAACATTGCTTTGCAGGTATTGCAGGTTATTATAGCTTAGGATTTGTTTGCAGTTCTTTGGAGGTGGAACCCTAACCCATGTTTGCAAAGGGGTTCATCTTCTTCTTTCTATTATTAGCTTAGCATTAGTTTATTTTACTGTTATTTACGTTCTGTTTTATTTTCTGCATTTCCCATCCACACAGGAACCTACCCTTTTGTCCTATAGACAGAAGGGAGCCATTCCTTCCCCTGTAGCAGGGAGAAATCCTTGCTACAACGCACATACCCCTTCGGTTGAGTGTGTCGATATGCCAAAAAGGGGAAAAAAGAAGGTTTTGGAAGCGTCCGTACAGAAGCCTCCATGGAGTCAATTCCTACATGCTTGGGAGAGGTGGAATTCACTTCCCAAGTCAACCTCATGTGTTTTAGGCCTATAAATGAATCCTTCATGATGTGAGTGAGGGAGGCCAAATAATAATACCCTTATGTAGTTGGATTGAATTCTGAGTTAGAGGAAAGATAGAGTTGGCTTGTATGTAGAGAGATTCTCATAGTGGTAGAGGATTGTAGATGTTCTTGTGGAGGATAAAGACATCAACATCAAGGCTTTTTTGTTGTACTTTACTTTCTTTCATAATTAATACAAAAGTATTTCCCTTTCCTATATTTGATGTGTTGATTAATTTCAATTGAATATTATCAGATTCCTTGATCACTGATATGAGTAATTAATTTATCATGATACTCTCACTTCGTGTTCTGCCTCTTGATCTATTTTACAGGTATCAAATGTTGTAAAGACTTTATGGAGAAAGGACAAAGAGATTGCTATCTGAGGTATGATGTTATTTTATATTGTTAATTAATTACATAAGTAAAGGATATACTACTGTGATTTTTTGTTCTACACGTGTACGTTGCAGGGTAGAGAAACAAACAGTGTCCTCACTGATTACATAATTCATGATAACAAAATTTGCGACCATACTAGGGATCAGCCTAATATGGTTAGATCTGGGGAAGATCTAGATAGATCTGGTGCAGATCCAGTCATATCTACAAGATTTGGTAACCATTCCACCCATGAAGGCCATTCTCTCTTCCTTTAGTCATTTCAGTTGTTAAGGTAAGCTACTCTTCTTAATGTTCTAAGTTTTTCCTCTGTTCTGGGAGTGGTGTTCACTATTTACAATCCAAATTAGTATATTTCTTGGTTTCTCCTGCAGATCCTTCATTTTTCAGTATATTGATCGACCGACGCACCTACCTTTGGTTGATAGAGCATCAACCCCTCTAGGGCATCTTTTTCCTCTTCAGCAAGAGCGTCGATAGCGCCTTACTTCATAATTAACAGAGCGCTGGTGGCGCCTTCCTGCAAAAATTCAAGTGCATCAATATGACCTATAGCGCTCTGGTGCAGTGCCTTTCAGTGTGCCAAGGTAGGCCTTCATCTGTTTGTAAAAATATTTTGTTGATTTTTTGTGATTGGTTCATTTTCTGAAAATTTTTGTGTGATTTGCCTGAGTCTATGTTCTGAATCTGGTGGTTTTAGTGAGTCTGATTCTCGCTTGTCGAGAACAACTCCGAAGCCTTCATCTTCTTCATTAGCATAAAATAAAAGTGGAAAAATTTTCAGTTTTGGTTTTATTTAAAGTGGTTCATACTCTGAAAATCTTATTTTCAAAAAAGAAATCCATAGCCTCTTCCTATATTAGTTTTCTTTGATTGTGGTGTGCCTTTGATTTTCCAGAAAAATACAAAAAGAAATTGATTATTTTGGCCTTGCTTATATTAACGAAACTTTATGTTTCATTTGCATGAGTAATCAGGAAAAATAGGTCTTTTTGATATTTAGTGAAAGTTAGGTTCGTATGCACATTAGAGGCTTTGTTTTCTTTCTAAATTTCAGAGATTTCGATTGCTTGTTGAAAAAGATTTTTGTTTGAAAGAACTCTCTTTGCATTTCTTGTTAGATCTTGTTTTGATTATTGAAAGTGGCATTCGATGTAGTGTATTTTTGAAAGGAAAAAGAAAATTGGTCTCTTCCTTACCCTAGTTAGTTCTCATCGAAGTCAAAAAGTGTTTTTTCATATAAATTAAATTTGCATTTTGGAGACAACACCTCACAAACATTCACTAATCATTCAGGTAAAATAAATGGTAGCTTTATGTTAAAAATTGTAGAGAAAGTTGAGTGATAGGTTAGTAACATGTTCTGACTTCATAAAACGTAGGATTTGTCATTCTTTACCTGCACTACAACCCGAGACCTATGTGGTTCTTCCACGTACCGTCGGTATATCGAATGTCCTTTCACGTACCCTTGAGGTATATAGAAAGCTACTTCACGTATTCGATTTTATATAGGAAGGCCCCTTGTGGATGGTTGTGCATTAGACAACACTACTACGGACTTGAGCTCCCATGTACCTTGTGTATATCGGGATACCGTACTATGATTCCTTGTCCAACTCAGAAAAGCCCTTTGGTCATCTTGTTTGGAGCATTACACCGAAAACAACATTCAGGGAGATTACTACGCACGTACCCCGGTGGTATATAGTGAGTTGCACCTTCTTGATAATCCTGGTGAGAGACCAACTATTTTGAGCTCATCCAATGACTTAATTCTTCTTGCATAGGTGTGTTTGTGTGTGACTTTCCTCTTTTTTACCTAGAATAGAAAACTTCAGCTGCCACCCTAGCTGAGCGATTTACGAGGCGTCATTTCCATAGATTGTAGGGTTTACCACCTGAATCTCCTCCAGTCGTGGAAGGACAAGAAGGTGAAACCATGGAACTACTAGCTTCAGCTAATGCTCATATGGAAACCACTCCATCTGTCGAAACTAGAGAATATTTCTCTGTCTATAACAATCCTTTGGTCCAACTGCCTCCTACAACGGACACTACCTTTCACTTTTCGATGGAGGCTCAACCTGATTCATCCAAATGGACTGTTAATCACCCACCTGATGAAACTATAGAGGTAGAGTGTGGGCAGAGTATGGTCCAAACACTCCTTTTTGGAGAACATCTCTAGGAAAAACCATTGTTGAATACCGAACTAATACAATAGAGCCTGATATACTTGCTCCTTTAAGGACAAGGCTTGAGAATGTTCCGTCAAATGAAGAGTTGTTTCGAGAATCCATCGAGTATGCATGCACATGCACAAGATTTGAAAATTGCAGAAAAGTCAAGGAGGAGAATTTTTTCTCCTCTTCCTAGTCTTTCAACAACCACCCCATCTGGATATTGTTCCCTTTTCTCACCATATGTAGCACAACTTCCAGAATCACCAACTCAAAATTTGGTTACTCAGAATCCAGTTTCCACCCCCACACCTAGTCATAATCCAGTCCAAACACCCTCTCCCAGTCATAATTCCCCATATGTTTTGAAATCTCTAATAGTTTCTACACCTAGGGGGAAACCCCTAGCACAAATTTTGTTATCTACTGGAGGGACTCCTTCTAGTATGGGGCAACACTTACCTACTGGACCACCAACAGTGAACTTTCCTCCTCCCAATACCACCACGCTTGTACTTCCTTCTGGTCAAGGGGGATCCTCTTGGGTCCAACCTATCGTTGCCCCACTTTCTTGGGGATATACTAATCCTGGGAATCAACCACCTATGGTTCAACAAGCTTATCAACCAATACTGTTGGTGGGAGTTTACCCCAGCATGACCTACCCTAGAAATGAATTTGTACCTTGGGGACAACAAAACTAGTATAACATCCCATCTTATGGAGGATCATTTTTCAATACTACTAGAGGCTATGGAGGCCCACCTAGATGACCTTTGAGAGGACCTGGAAGACCTAGAGGATCTGAAGGACCTATTGGACCATCTAGAGGACCCCCACCTAGAGGACCAGCACCTGGAGGCCCACCACCTGGGGGACCACCACCTGGAAGCCCACCACCTAGAGGACCACCACCTGGAGGCCCACCACCTGGAGGACCACCACCAAATGGACCACCGCCTGGAGGACCACCCCTTGGAAGCCCACCTCCCTCAGGAATCCCTTCGTCTGGAGGACCTTTGAATAAACAACAACCTAATCAACAAGCCTCGGGGGCATCATCTATGCCTATTCATCAATCTTCCTACGGTCCCACTAGTCATTAAATTCCATATCAATACTACCAGTACCCACAACCCCACCAATAATTTCCATTTTTGGCAACCTTGGATATTCCAGATCAGTCTAGATTGATAAATGATCCAATCCATCATGACCCCTCTTGGCCAGCCATTCCACTCAATTTACCTTCCGATATACCAAAAATCGATGGTAAACCCGGTGAGGACCCTAAAAATCGTGTGATGACCTTTCATCTTTGGTGTTCATCGAATTCATTGATGGATGGCTCGATCTGTCTATGACTATTCCAAAGAGCCCTCACAGGCATTGCCACGAAATGGTATATCGAGCTACCGCAACACTTTTTGGGAATTCAATGCTTTAGCTATGGATTTTTTAATGCACTTTCAGTTACCCAGTCGATACGAAACAGGTACAAACCTGTTGACCTTTCTTCGACAAACAACATCAACCCATATCTACGATCATATTCATGAATGGAGAAGATGACATAGGTTAATTAAGGCCCCCATTCCTGATCAGTTAGTGGTTGATTCATTTACAAAGTCTTTACTTCCACCCATTGCTAGAGATGTCGCCATGGGAGGCGTTGTTGCCGAAGAGTAGGCTATTAGTTGCGCACAGTACCTAGGATTGGTTTGTTCCCAATTAGGTACTTTGTATGATATGATTCCCCATGCTCATTGGCCCACAACAAATCCATCAAGACCTGCAACTGAACCACCTTCTAATGGCATACTTGGTTTAGTTCAAGCACAAACAGTGGAAAAATCCTCTAGAAAGAAAAATCAAACTGCCTCACCAACAATCCCACCATCCAAAACTGCTTCCTCTCCTATTGCTTCCACCGAAGTAAATGAGGTTCAATCCACTAAATCTTTGAGTGGAAATAAAAAAAGAAAGAATAAATCGAAAAAACCTGATAATCAACAGGAAAGTAACAAACCACAGAACTCTGATGTTGACTCTAAAGGAAAAATAAAGGTAAAATAACCTTGTCTAATCTGTCAAGGTGACCATTTCACCAAATAGTGGCCCCATTGTGAGGAAATTAACAAATTTCTAAAAAGTTCACCCACCCTAGTAGTTCTCAAAGACCCTTTCCCATCCCAACAACAATTGATTGACCATCAATCCTTGCATGAACCTTCTTCATCCACTGATGAAGTTAGAATGATGTCTACTAACATGATTAACTTAAACACAAGATCACGTAGCTATGACCCTCCTCCAGAAAATAAATATGATGAAGTTCCACCTGAAAAATGATCATCTTCCACACCTCCTCTTAGTAATGGTCTTCATATTGAAAAACCTATACCAGAAGCAATTTTCCGCCCACCCAAGAGTACTCTTTGTAAGTCCATTATCAATCCTGATGCACATGCTGCTCAATATTATAATATTGTAGAAGATTTGGCTCAAGCACCATGCGCTATGTCGGCCCTAGAAGTAATCTAAACCTGTCCCACCAAACGAAAAAACTTTCCTACTGCACTTGGATCCATGGACACTAAGAACAGTAACATCATCACTTTCAAACTAGATGATTTTAATACTAGGCTCTCACATCAATTGGATTTCCAGATATCCACTAAAATCGATGGAAAGACCATCCATCGTATCATTTTGGACGAAGGAGCCTCCACTTCGGTCATGTCTTTATCTTATTGGAGAGCCATTGGTTCTCTTGAGGTCAATCGTTCACCTACCACCCTTAAGGATTTTGATGGTCGCGGCTTTCAACCCTATGGATTACTACCTGCCATCCATGTTGAACTAGGGAGGAAGTCAGTCTCCATTCATATTGAGGTCATTGATGCTCCTTTGTATTATAACCTACTCCTATGTCACAACTAGTTTTATGCTATGCAAGTTGTAGCATCGACCATTTTTCAGATCGTCCAGTTCCCATTCCAAGGAAGGATTATCACCATATATCAGCTAGAGTTCATCACACCTAGTGCAATTACCAATGATGCAAATAGCGTTCCGCTTCTAAATACCCCATAGTATAAGGACTTATGAGTGGGCCTTATTAAAGACTCTTCATTAATGGGAGTCTTTCCATTTCCAAATCCTCCTCCTACTTCGCAAACTTCATATATTAATACGATTTCGACCTCCTCTACGGACAAAGGAAAATGGATTGTTGAATCAACACCTTTTACCCCCTTTGAAGAATTTTACAACGCAATCCAATCTACTAGTGACCCCACCATCAACAACCATTCATTGGTGGTATCAGACTATTATCACCTGCCATATTGGCTAGAAAATCCCTCCCCATCTCTAGCCTATTTATCACATACACTCCCTATGGATGAATCCATTATGGAAGTTTTCTTTAGACGAGATGCCCTAGAAAGATTATCATCATCGATCTTCTTTCCTCCCCCATTGCCATATGGTAGAAGAGAAATTCACATCCGTTGTTTCATCTAATATTGTCACAAACCCTCAGTCTCTGATACTCACCCGTAATGTCAAATCTGAGGGAAATCTATGCAATATTACAAAAACCATGCCAGCGGACATATATGTGAAACCATGTGTTTCAGAGAACATTTATATAGGCCAAAACTCTTCACTTGACGAAGTTCAATCATACACGGCCTTATTCAAATAATTTAGGGATGTCTTCTCTTGGACATACAAATAAATGCCAAGGATTGATCCCTCCATTGTTCTTCATGAGATCAAAACTTACCCTAGCGCCAATCCAGTCCGCCAGAAACTACGACAAGTACATCCACGAAAAGTAGCATCCATCAAGGAAGAAGTTGAGAAACTTCTGAAGGTTGGTTTTATTTACCCCGTACCTTTAACCGAATGGGTGTCCAGTATAATTCCTGTGAACAAAAAGTAGGGAACTATTAGGGTTTGCATTGATTTTAGGGACCTAAATCGGGCTTGTTCAAAAGACAATTTCCCCACTCCCTACATCGATCAAATAATCGATAACTGTGCCGAAAGTGTCATATTTTCATTTATGGATGATTCAACTGGCTACAATCAAATTGAAATTCTCCCATCCGGCCAACACAAGACGACATTTATTTTCCCATGGGGAACCTTTTTCCTACCGTAAATTACCTTTTGGCTTGAATAATGCTAGTGCCATGTCATATGCATTTCATGATATTAAACATGTTGTGGAACCTTATTTGGACAATCTACCTGCTCATTCCTTACTTTTGATACCTTTCTTCCTTTCCCAAACACTATGCACATGCCTTGGCATCAGAGGTTGAGTCCCATCTCCTACAAACCAAGCCATCATAACCCCTCACAATTGAATTCTTATTGATGAATCGCTTTTCATTAGATCCATCATAGAGAGAAACTAGATATGGAGAAATCGTGCACACAATATATCCACCCTCATACAACTCCCTAATTCATATGATCACCTAATAAATATCTATATTACATCCTTGAATTGGTAAGGTGGAGGCATCAATATGTAGACAACATACTTAGTGCCATGTCTAGAGCAAATCTAATTTCAATACAAACACTTAGTAAAATTGAGAAGCTTAGATTTCAAAAGACAAAATTCTAATTAAATGCTTTCCCTTAATAGATTTATAAGATTGATTATTCATTTAATTTCATTAAAAAAATTATGTCATAGCAAGGATGACATATATAAATTAGGCATTTCAATTAAATCCACAGCAGGTCAGTTAAATTTTTTTTAGCTTCTACAGTTTTAGTTAGTCTTCACATTTTAATATTAATAATAATTTTAGAAAATGTACTTATCAAGCTTTCTATTGGTTAATAATGGTTGAGGTCAACCTCAAAATAAGCGAAGTATTTTTTGTTTTCCACCTCTTAGGTATGATGTATGCAAAATTGATGGTGGGTATCTACTGCAGTCCTAGTTCGTTGTCCTGATGTGATTCAATGGCGAGCCTTATTTACCATACAAAATCATCTTTAAGGCGACCCTGTTAGGTGTCAGAGGCTTCCATATTACATGCATTCACATATAATGGCTCCGTTCCCATACAATAGCATCCATTCACACCAAGATGAAATCCTCTATGGCTACATGGCTTCTAAGTATATGGTATCCATCCATGATCGTTGTAGCCCGTTTTTTCGTAGGCTGGTAAACTCCAAATTTGATTCCACCATAAATCTATTGGCCCATGGGTTCAACGGTTGAGTACAACTATTAATTCATTTTCTTGCCTCATACACTTGCATCTGCAACTGGATGATTTTTCCAGATGGTTGTCAATTTAATTGACGTAATGGATCTGTGGGTCTATGGATTAGGGAGATTTACATCTAAACTTTAAAATTTAAATTGAGAAAACCCGCCTTCACTAGCTTAATTCCTAAATGCTATCAAATTCAAGCTTTCCTTGACTTTGCAGCAACATGGATTTCAGGTTTTGATCCTTTAGCGAGCTATGTGAATTAGCCCTCAGTGGTGAAAATATTTAGTGAAATAATTAGCGAGGGATGTGGATTAGCCCTTAGCGGTGAAATAATTCAGAAAAACAAGGAAAATATTTTAAATACTTTTTGAAAGATGACAGGCTACCATAGTCTAGCAGCAAGGATTAAATGGTCATCGCTATAGGATCGCAATCTTGGAAGAATATCGTGGTCTGCAAACAGAGTATTGGAGCAAACTTGATGATATCCTTAATTAATTATATCCATATGTCAAGGATGTTGCAAAAGGTTAATAATGTAGAAGTCGAATGGCTGAGAGCCCATGGATCAGGAACAATAGGGATATACGGTGGCATAGACAGGGGGACATGCTATGTTGGATGTTATGCGGAAGGCAAGGTTTCATTTGGATTTACTTTTCTGGCAATGCCCCTCAAAGATGCATTGTGCGATGAACATGTGACCTGAAACTACCCTTGCAATGGCCAATACCATATTTGAGAGTGATAGGAAAAGTATATTATGTAATGTGAAGATTCATGTTTATATGGATTGTCAGGGACATAGTGCATGGAAATGGAGGCTATAATAGAACTGTAATAGGATTGTAGCCGACAAAAATTATGTGTTTTTATAATCACAAAATCGAAAGGATGCTCCAAGAGGATGCTTGATCACCAAAGCAAAGCGCGTATCCCAACAAATTTCCCTGTTGTCGTGGTCCCTATTTATTCTTACAATGTATTTACTCACCATTCATACATAGCGTCGATATTTTTATATAGTTTTTGGGGAATGCGTGAATTGTCCATTGGTCTTGGGAGAGGAGCATGCGAAATTTTTAATACGCACGACTTTCAACCCTATCATTGTGCAAAATATGTGTTCTGCGCATCTTCTGGTCGAGTGTTCGAATCTCAAAGAAGAAATATTGCTGCTTCGAGTTTGGTTTTGTGGGTTTGAGATTCATATTTTCTCGGCAGGATTTGTTCTCAAGGTTTGTAATTTTCCGCATAACCTAGTTGTAAGAGGCATTGAGAGCGAAAATGGCAGGCGCAGGCAGGTATGCATCTGCAGTTTTCTTGGTCGTTGTGATCATTATGGTGGGAATAGTAACGATTGTATCATCTCCCAACTCTAATGGAGGTAGGCACTGCTTCAATGCCTTTCATTCCATCCCTGTTCACTGCCCTGATCACTTCATTCATCCCCTTCGTGGCTTCTTAGTTTTACTGGGAACTCTTGCATTTGCTCTTTGTTCCATTTTTTACAATCAGGGAAGGAAACTATTTTTATTCTCTTATATATATTTCTGATATGTATACAACATTATAGGTCTTGGTTTGTGGAGGTTATTCTTTTCTGGACGAGGGCTAGAGTATTTTGTATCTGGAACACGTTTTTCTTTATTCATAACCTTCTTATTCATAATGACATACATGGTACACTCATGTTTTTTCTCTCTCCTATAAGAAGTATTCTTCAATTCATGTGCATCAATAATAAAAAAAGAAACATCTCGAGCTTTAACTTGGGTCCCTCTACATCTTCTAGTAATAAGGCCAACTATTGTGAGAATTAAGGTGTGAGGCCACTCATTGGTTTTACTTTGAACTCTGCTTTGGGTTCCTTACCTTGTTTGAGCTTCATGGGATAGAAATGTGATATGATTCCTGCATATCATCTTCTAACAAACTAGTACCATCTTGGAACACCACTACATTCCATATCATCATAAGAGGCTCTGTTGTCATCTCATGCCAGGGATTACCTCCTCTTCACACTTGGTGAAGGTAAATTAGTGGAAACATTGGCACTATTGAATAAAAAGGTCAATGCAGGTGGAACCATGTACATGCAAAATCATGTGAAATTAAAGAACCTTCAATAATGTTGATGAAAATGTGAATCATAAGCATTATTTTTGGACCACGAATCATTCGACGAGTATTGCATACATGGTATCGAGGTGGTGTAATCATGAGAAATTCGTATGTAACCTTAAACAAAGTTAGTGTAGATGAAACCATGAACATATTTGGTGGTAGAATCTTACACATTTGGTGGTTGAATCTCCAACAAAGTTAATCGATCCATGAACATTGTTGGTGGAACCATGAGATCTATTTATGGAACCATGAGATCTAGTTATGTAATCATGATCTCTATTTATGGAACCATGAGAATTGTTGGTGGAACCATGACATATATTTATGGAACCATGAGCATTATTGGTGGAACCACGAGCTTTGTTTATGAAAAAATGAGCTCTATTTATGGAACCATGAGCACTGTTGGTGGAACCATGAGATATATTTATGGAACCATGAGCATTGTTAATGGAACAATAAGCATTGATGGTGGAACCATAAGCTCTATTTATATAACTATGAACATTAGTGGTGGAACTATGAGTAATTTTTGCAAGGTGGTGGAACCATAAAGCAACGACTCGATGCCAGAGTGGCGGAGGTGGGAGAGGGGGTGGCAGGNGGTGCGGGTAGCTAGGGTTTAGTTAGTTTATTTTTATTTTTATTTTTTATATTTATTTTATTTTGTTGTGTTTTTAATTACTTCTCCATGGATGGATGACAATAACTTTGATGATGCAATCAAAATTCTGAATTTGTGAAGGTGCCCTAGATTGAGACTTGGATTTCTTCCCTACTCCATGTAATTTAAATTTGAATAGATTTGGAAGGAGGTAAATAAAAGGGAGTTGTCTAGATATGCAATGATTTCTCTTGGAGTTTTCTTTCTCCAGTGATCGTCCCTTAGCTCCCTCTGGTTCACTATTTTTGATAGGCCAGTGTCTGTATTACCCAGTGGGCCAGCAACAACACCACACCAAACATCGCATGCCAGCACCATGGGAAAACTCTTCCTCTGTCGATGATCTGTCTCTTGTACATACCCTCCTCTTGAAACTTGTACAACCACCATACTACGGCGTCCCTCTCCTTTGTAGAATGATATTTCTCTTAGAGCTTTGAATATGATCACCGACAAAAAAATTAAATGGAAAAGCCTAACGACTCGATTTTTCTCGCTGGCCCCCGTTACTCGCTATAGCCCTGATGCTTCATTTTAACCCTTAAAGAATTTTTTGAAGATACATGCAGGTCATCAGTTATGCAACTCATGTATACACATCTTACACCATTACAGCACGCGTACATCATTTTTTGTGCTAAAAAACAAAAAATATTTGTAGTTTTATTCATCAAGTAACAAGTACCTTAATCCTTGGCCTTCCATATACCTGGAAACGCTCCTATTCGACCCTCCATTTCCCATTTGAGGGCTATATATTGAGCCATTGTGAAGCATTAGGGAAGGAGAAGCTTTGAGAGTAAGGAGACTATAGCAAACTTTTGTCCTATTTCCATATACTTGAGTCTGCATCCCTGTGTCCTTGTTGATAGATGGCATTTGTGTTCATCTCCCAATCTCTCCATTATCTTTGGGAGCTTGCATTGCTATGGAGGATTGAAGTGGTGGAGGCCTAGGTGGAGCTACTCAGTTTCTCGGTTCCAACGAGGTGCCAAGAGAGGTTGTCACATTGTATCTATGTTTTTACATTAATAGAAATATCCATTTCTCTTCCAAATTTCATGTGCAATTGTTTATATTTGTATCCAATGGTATATTTTCTTTATACATGTTTCAATGGATTATGCTAGATTGAATGCTAAAATTTAATATATTTTATGCCTGGATATATATTTGTTGTTGAGGGAAAATTGTAGGAACAATCTTTTGATCATGAGCTCAACTGTGGTCTTCTTTTTAACATCCGGTTGAGGTACAAATTTTATCCCTAGGTTTTTAGCTTCTTTAATTTATCTAAAATATTTGAGAATGGATGTGATTTCTAGTGTCATCTTGTCTGTTGTGGTCCACCCCAAACCATAGGAATATTTTCTCTGTAACAACTAATAGTGCTCACAGTTCCATAGCTAGAGCTCATGGTTACACCAACAATGCTCATGGTTCGACCAATAATTGTCATGGTTCCACTAATAGTGCACATGGTTCCACTAATAGTGCACATGGTTCCACCAACAATGCTCATTGTTCCATAGCTAGAGCTCATGTTTCCACCAACAATGCTTATGGTGGGCCACTAATAGTGCTCATGGTTCGACACACAATGCCCATGGTTCCACCAACAATGCTCATGGTTCCATAAACTGAGCTCTTGGTTCCACCAATAGTGCACATGGTTCCACCAGTATTGCTCATGGTTCCACCAACATTGCTCATGGTTCCATCAATAATGCTCATGCTTCCATGCGTCGATTCTTCTAATGATATGGAACCTTGAAAAAAGTTGGTGTTGATGAAACCATGAACATATTTGGTGGCAGGATCTTGGACATTTGGTGGTTGAATATCAAGCAAAGTTAATGGAACCATGAGCCTTGCTAGTGGAACCATGAGCTCTATTTATGGAATCGTGAGCATTGTTGGTGGAACTATGAGCTCTGTTTATGGAACCATGAGTAATGGTCATGAGGTGGGGGAACCATATAAGGAACCTTAAACAAAATTCTCGGGAAATGAGCATTTTAGGGGTGGAACCACGATGAATGTTTATGGATCCATTGACAATTTCAATGTAATTACAAACAATGCAAGTGGAACCATGTATAATGCATACAAAAACACATGCAAATAATGAACCTTAAACAATGTCAATGGAACTGTGAAATTGGTGGTGGAATCAAGTATAACAAAGTTAGAGTTCATGCAACCATGTACATATTTGGTGGTTGAATAATGGACATTTGGTGGTTAAATCTTGAACAAAGTTAATGGAACCATGAATATTGTTGTTGGAATCCTAAGATCTATTTATGGAACCATGAGCATCAATGGTATACCATGAGTAATGGTTAGGAGATGGTGATTATGGACTTATTATTATTATCTTATAGCTATATGGGGTAAAATCAATTTAATAATTTCACGTGAACCGAGGGAAGTGAAATATTATAAAATTAAGTATTATTATAATGACTAGTTGAAGGTACTCATCTTAGTTTTTAATTATTATGGTAGCCATGGATGAGCATGAAAGAAAATAAATAGATTTCCTCATATTGTTGGGAAAAACAAATTAAGAGTATATCGGCCCACAATAAGCCATTTTTTATTAAATTAAGCCATATTTAAAAGATATCAAAAGCATATAGAAAAAGAGTTTAAGTGAAAACCTTATTTTAGGGTTTTCTCTTATTAATACAATTGGTTATTGTTTAAATCATTTTTTACATCTAGTGCACATAAACACATACATGGTCGCTCATGGTGAGTGATCTTGAGGATGACTTGGCGTGGAGGCTTGAAAATGGAAAAACCCTAGCAATTAAAGAATTTGATAGAATGTGTTTAAAACTATTAATGTACATATTTTATTAAAGAAAAAGAAAAAGGATAATCGGTTAGGGTTCTTGGAAGAACAACCCTTTTGTTTCTTATTTCTTTGGAAGGAGCTTCTTTACTTTTGACTATGATGGAGAAGGGAATGGGAAGATTCGTTGTAGTCAATTCCTTCAACTTGAGAAAAACTTTGGAAACTAAACTTTCCTTTAGTCTTTCAATGGTTCCATCTAATGCATACTTTGTTCTTCCATTGTTATCATAAAAGAATTTTATTGTATTGCACATGTGTGTTTAACACTTTATCTTTGAAACATTGTCATTTGAATGGCATCCTTTTTGTGTAATCACAGTCGTTTATTCTTCCTAAAACAATTGACAAATAATATAAATATATGGTTGTAGGTGACATATATACCTATGGTCTTGAGGATGAGAAAAATGCGTCAAGATTTGGATAGAACAAGGAATTCCTGTTGGATAGATTATAGAACTATTGTATCCAATGATTTACCCAATGCTAATGCACTCTAGAAAACTAATTAAAGGGAAATTGCTGCCACAATGTTGACATGTAATAAGTGCATAAATACGATCCAAGAATGCAAAAGTAATCATTCTCAACATTGTTATACGAACTAAATCATTCACAACATTATTACACAAACAAACAATGTTTATGAAACCATGTATAATGTCAGTGGTTTCGCCAACAAATGTTTAGGTTCCCATCAAATGTTCTTGGTTCCACCAAGTTTGTTCATGATTCCATTGACATTACTCATGGTTTAGTAAAAAATTGAGTTCATCATCACCGATGCACTCAACACAACACTAACCATTCTGTAGCTCCGCATTCGCAGGAATGGACTATGGAAACTATACCATCAGGATTTTCAAATTACCATGTCTTCATTTAAGTATGTGTTGTAAATGTTTTTTTGCGGCAACAGTTTTATAAGAATATATATATTAGGGTCGCAGAAATCACAAGTAAAAATAGGATAAAATGGATGAATTATAGAGATATGGGTGATTTTGAAACTGGAAAAACTGAGCTCTTGCCCCTCATTTGGTATTTTTTTTAGCGGCAAGCCCTTTTAATATAATCTTCTTGGTTTCGGTTAAAAAATGAATAATTGCACTAGTAGCTCATAATATTATATTGTCTTATTGTGTGTATATCTCTCATGTGTTTTGTATTATTGTGTGTATCTCGCTCATGTGAAGGTCACACCATTGAGTAATAATGCAAATTCTCTTACACTGTCATCTTGCAATTTGTGACTACAAAAAACAATCTCCCTACTTAGAGCAATTCTAGTTTTTGAATTGAGGTTAAGTTTTTCTATTTTAAAGTCATCCTTCAAAATAGTTATATTAATACGGAACTTTATAACCAATTGTTCATGTTTCCATCAAATTCTCCTACTTCAAACAACCTTCTTCATTGTTCAGTGATATTGCTCATGGTTCCATGAACACTTGTTCATGGTTCCATTAATTTTGTTCATGGTTCCACCTACAAATGTTCATGGTCCTATCAAACATTCGTGGTTCCACCAACTTTGTTCATGTTTTCATCAAAATTATTCCTTGTTTTGTAAACATTGCTCATAGTTCCACTAACATTTATTCATGTTTCCATTGACACAGTACATGCTTCCACCACTAATTGTTCATAGTGAACCACCAACTTTGTTCATAATTCCAAAACTTCACATGGTCCCATTCACATTGTTCATGGTTTTCTAAACACTTCTTATGGTTCCACCACTTAATGTTCATGGTTTTTGTAAACACTTCTCAAAATTGCTATGGATATGAATATGAATATGGACTTTTGATAGTATCATGGATGCATTGAATTTAAATGGAGAAGGAAGACATAGTAAAATTATTATGAATAGTAATAGAAATATGAAATGGAGTTGTCTAAATATTTGAGAATTTGGCTTGGATGGGAGCTTTTCAGGGGAATCCGACTTTTTTCTTTTGCAAAATATGAAGTTAAATGTGTGTTACTCGAGATTTTGATGATAGAATTAGATTCGGCACCATTAAAAAACCCTAGGGTACCCCAAAATTTTAGAGTTTCACACTTGTAACCAATATTTTTCAAAATCATGGGAAAAAAAATTCCATTCAAAATTGTCAAATATTTAAGCTAGGCAACTATAAAATAAAAAGGAAATATATTCAATTCATATGTTAAAAAGTTTTAAATAAGTTTAACAAAGTTACATTATTATCAATATAAATATGAAATAAAAAGTAAATGCACTTAATTAAGAAATTATATAAAATGAATTAATAAAACAAAATTTGTTTTTCATTTTATTTTAAAATATTTAAAATTTCTAAAACTAATCAAATAAAAATTAAATTTATTAAAACATAAAAAATAAATAAATTTATTTAATAATTCACTCTTATTTAGGATTAATGACCCGTGGCTTACAAGGAATTGAATTAAATTTTATGATGGATTTCCATATAAAAATAATTTTATGATCGATTTCCATATAAAAAAATTAGTATATCTAGATTTTATACAATTACAAGGTTGATTTCAATAATATTGTACATTATAATGACACTACAATTTAAAAAAAAACTTAAATTTATAATTGCGTTTTAGTCAAAATGTAAATTTTCAACACAAACATCTTTGTACGAGTTCAAGTATGGAGTTTAACCCAATAATGGTTTAATTTATAATGGTAAGGAATGGTATTATTGGTTTTATTTATAATGGTAAGGAATGGTATTATTTAGTTTTATTAGTTTTATATTTATAGAAAGGGGTTTTAAAGGTTAGGTTAATGTAAGGGTTAATTTTTATTTTTTTAATTATTTTATTATTATTATTATTATTATTATTATTATTTGAATTTAAAAAAAAATAATAATTATAAAATATGAATGTTTATCATTTGTATATTTTGTATTTAATATTTATTTAGTAGAATTTTTTAAAATTTAATGGAGTTGTTAAAGGAATACTGCACTTGGAGTGGGGAGATATAGAAGGTTTAAATTCAATGGAGTTGTTAAAGGAATACAATAATTGGAGTGGAGAGTTATAGAAGGTATTTGAAATCAGTTGATTTATTATTACTCAATGAGAGCCCTTTCCTTGGATGGTTTGGTTTTAACAACCCTTTACTCCATATCAATGGTGCCTTGTATGAATCCTAAATGTTAGAATGAGGAAAAATGTGATGAATCAAATGTATCATATAAGATATTCTTAATAATGAGTGGAAGAAAATTTCATGATATACCTATCAACATTGTTGTAATATTGTCTAATACAATGATTTCTTCCTTGAATATTAGTCAATATCAAGGGTTCTTCTTGTCTAGTTTTATAATCATACAATGTTTATAACACTATATCAAAATGAAACACTTCATATTTTTGTTTATGTTCACCCCCCTATTTACACTTTATTAAAATTATATTGTTTTCTCTAGTTTCACTATTTATAATTGCCTTTACAAATTGTTGGGATCTAGGTGAGGTGCAAAAACTTATATTTCTTTCTATTTATACACACCATTTTCTTCCATATAACTAAGGATTTATACCTATATATCTTGTTATGTTCCAAGGACTAGTTTATAAGCATGTTTAATGGCTTTCAAAAGTATTTGTACTTTTTATCATAGAAAGAGTTAACCAGTTTAGATATTCATTTTAAGGTACACCTAGATAAATAACTTGTTAATAACTAGCACAACTACAAGTAAAGTGGCCCCTCCTTTTGATTTAGCGTTTGTCGTTAATCGTGTGCTCTGTGATCTGTTGTTGGTCACATTTTGATTTGAACGATTATGGAAGGCTAATAACACTCGTCCTGGTTCTCGAATGGTTGCCTGTGTTTCTGAGTTATATTGGATCGCAGATTTTAAGTTTGATTTGCTTGTCAAAGGGCCACCGTTTCAGAAGCAGTCTTTTCCATTGATGGAATTCAGGGTCTTAAGCACTTAGCGTTTTTCATTTTTGATCGGTGGCTGTAATCTTTAGCTTCCGCTGTTGCGGCTCTAAAGCAACTAAGCTTCCGAAGCCTATAACAGTCCGCTGTCTGATGCGTCAGTCTTATTTTCCGTCGTTGCGGCTTCTAAATCGATTCTTCATCCGAAGGTCGAATTGCTCCAACTACCGATGTGTATTGTTCTTTTAATCGCTTGCCCGTAGTCATTTCTTTTCCGCCGTTGCGGCTCCCAAAGTGGTTAAGCCTCCGAAGCGCAAAGTGCTCCGACTTCCGATTTCAATTTTTTCCCACTTATAGGTCGCACGTGTCTTTATCCTTCCCTTCCGTCGTTGCGGCTCTCAAAGTCGTTGAGCTTCTGAAAGGGAAAGTCGTCCGATTTCCGATTTAAAGTTCTTCCCGCCCTCTCGTCGCATGTCGGTAGCATTGACTCCTCCGCCATTGCGGCCGGGAAAGCCATTTGGATTCCGATGTTGGTTTCCTCCTGATTTCTGTCGTTGGTTTTGTTATCACAAGCCTGTAGAAGAACGAGGTAGTATAGTCGGCTTTTGTAAAATGAAGGTGGTGCACCTGACCATTTCCTGTGGATTAGCCGTTCAGTTAGTTTAGTTTGCTGCTGTGGTTTAAATGTGTTTCCCACAAATGATGCTTGTCGTTTGATCGCAGGTATTTTCCGGATATTAGTCAAGGGAGGCAGACCATTTGGTGAAGGTAAAGCCGAAACCAGCAAGATCATGAGATGGACAAACCAAAGAAAAGACAAAATGAATGGTGACAAAGGAGCAGTTCTGAAAGGCCCGGCAGTTACTTAGCCAATCATGAGCATGCGTAGAAGAGATAAAGGAATATGAAGCATTGGGGAGCTGAGAGGTCATTCGTTTGGGGGGCAGCCCAAACGGTCTGCGGCTATAGTTTAAATACTTAAAAGTTAGAATTTAGAAGGGGACTTTTTCCCTAGAAAAACTTGTAAACCCTTTGTTTGTAAGAGGAACTATTTTGTTTTACAATCAGAAATTGCAACTTTTGCCTATTGGAGAAAGCTAAATGTGGAATGTATCAATGCGATTAAATGAGCAATGTTGAAGAGGAACTATTTCGTTTTCAGCTATGTTTCATTAACTGTGAGGGCGTTCTAACTGCCTGAACCTATGTTCTTGTTGAATGTCTTTCAGCATATTTGGTGATGTTTTCCACTATGAGTAATAAATGTTGTTCATAAAACAATTGGCTATCTGGTTTTTTAAATATCTGTAAGTGTTCATGTGTCTTGAAAGAAGTATCAGCTATCTGTAATTCTTCATAATGCATGTACAAATTATATTACTCACTAATGAATGATAATCCTCCTCCCTAGGGATAGTTTAGGTAGTTAGTTTATTTTCTTATCGTATGCGATTTGGATGCTTATGAGCCTTAAGACGAGAGTTAAGAACCTGGGCATCACATTGTGACTGTTCATTGCATCTTTATCATCTTGCATTGTTAATTAGGCACTTGCATTTCATATTTTAAGTCAAAAATACAAAAAACTCGGTGGACCGAGCCGTAACCGGTAAAGCCTTTGTTTTGTACTTGACCTACGGTAGCCGGACCGCAAACCGGACGGATTCCCCATACCAAATAGTCGCGGGATAATTGGGAACGTTCACTGGGAAGAATCCCTTACTGTTGTTGCCTGCGAATTTTCGGGCCTCAACAGTTTTGGCGCTAGAAGGAGGGCCGCCAGTGTATGGCTGGCCGAGGAAACCCGTTTTCCCGAGATTATTCCACCAGTAACAGTTCTGAAAGCAGTGGGTTTCATAATCCAATTCCCGAAAGAAAGAGAACATCTATATTCTGTTGGCAACGAAATTGTTAATGATCTGAGAAGACACACCAGGGCGTATGTAAAGAAGATTGGAGGATTGCCAATCATCCCTGAATTGCCCAAAAGAGAGTATAAAAAGAAAGATCGCCCTGTAGCGGAAGACTCAGTGTTGATTGGAGACTGGGAAGAACTTGTAGAAACAGCCTTACAGGAAGTTGTCCTACCTTTGAACCAAGAAGGCCCAGATACCCCTCACACTTCTCATGCTCACATTCCTATTGGCTCACCTCCTCACTCTCCACCCAGACTTATGGCTGGCGTAAACGCAAACCAACCACCTAACCCACCGAATCCACCACTCGCATGGAGAGCCAGATCGCCTTTAAACCTGACCCCTCCATTACATGATTTACCTCAATCCTTTGAAAAGTTGCTGCCTAAATTCGACCCCAATGAGAAGATACTAGTAGATGATCATCTGCAGAGTTTTTACTTGGCGATAGAAGGATTGAGGGCTGGAGAGCATGAAGATGTAGTGTGCCGACTATTCCCGCATACCCTTAAAGGAGCTGCAGCTTCATGGTATTTTGGGTTGCCTGCTAACTCTATCCCTGATTGGGATACCTTCGAAAGAATTTTCAGAAGTAAGTATGCAACTCAGAAAACTCATGCAGCTCTCATGAAAGGGCTGTGCGTGTTGAAGAAAGAAAGAAAAGAAAAGGTGCACAGTTTCACACAAAGGTTTGTAGCCTATCTCAAGAATTTCTCTGAAACAGATAAGCCTCCAGACAAGATATTGATTGAGTATTATACCTCAGCATTAGGCCCTGATTTGGCCATGTTTGCCAAAGGTAGGGCCAAGGCTACTTTGGCAGAAACCTATGAAGAAGCAGAAGTAGTGGAGGCTGAAAGAGAAAGTATTGAAGATTATCCCGAACAGTCAGGGGAGAAAAGTGGGGGAAGGAAAGCCCTATTGTTTACTAAGCCTAAATAAGAGAAATCTCCAGATTTTGAAAATATGGCCAAAATGATGCAGAAGCTTTCCAACAAAATCATTGACATGGAGAAAGAGAAGGATACACAAAATATTTATAAGCCATACTATAAGAAAAGAGAGGATAAGGATCATTCTCAACCTCCTCCGCACAATACAGCATCTATGAATCTGACAGAGGTAGGAATGGACAATTTCTGCACTTTCCACCAACAGCCACAATCTGAAAAGAATTGTCCTCAATGGATAAACTCTATGACGCTGGTCATGAATCAACTGTTAGATTCTAGATTAACAGAAGAGGGAGATGAAGAAAGAAAAGAGAATTCTGCTTCCACTTCTACTAAATAACAAGAAGAGGAAAACATGGCTTTGTGGAATTCTGTCTCATTATTTGATGTTGAAGAGGAAAAGACTCAGGGGTACAAGGGCGTCATGGAAGCCAACATAACAACAAGGAGACAAGGGACAGTTAAAGAAGACAGTCTTATACTCCCAAAGATTAAGAGGCTGCAGAGAAATGTTAAGAAGAAATTTCAAAATAAATCCTTGACTGATAAAATTCCAGAATTCACTATTACCAGCCAAAATCCTAGACATAATGATACAACGGCCAAGCCAAGTGAAAATAAGGAGAATGCTGATAGACCTTATCCCACTGAACAGCAGATGGATTATGACATCGTGGAGGATTTAAAGAAGATAAAAGCAAATGTTCCACTATTTGAGATGTGTAAGGTACCGCAGCAAAAAGAAAGACTGTTGAGAGCTCTTGAAGCATCAGATGAGAGGATACCCGCTGACAATCAACCGGAAGAAGAAGAAGAAATTGGAGAAACCAGCAATGGAGGTAAGTCCAAGAACAAGCATCCACCTTTCCTCCTTACTTTTGAAATCTTTAACTACAATGTACATAACTGCTTGGTCGATTCAGGGGCAACTGTTAATGTCATGCCGATATCAGTCTATAAAAAGATTAATGGGCAGCCTAAGCCATCCTCGTGGAGAGTTGTTCAGTTGGATAAGACTGACGTAAAGGTAATTGGTGAGATGAAAGATGTCCTAGTCCGTCTGGCATCAAATGATAAAGTATCCAGGTTATCAATATCGTGGTGGATGATATACCAGATGCGTACGGTCTTGTCCTGAGCAGAGATTGGTCGGACAAACTTAATGGATATTTCGCCTCTGATTGGTCACATCTGTGGTTGCCATACAAAGGAAGTCCGAACCAGATTAAGATCTTAAGAGAGCCTCACATGAAGTACAATGTTACTCAACTGGAGGAGAAGAATGAACCAGTTGATTCTGTCTTGGGAAACTATTTTATTGAGTTGGAACCTGGAAATTACCAAGCAGAAGAAGCCAGCGACACATCTGACACTCAGCCTGAGCTCCTTCGATTTTCACAGGCTGATGAAATTGATTGTAAAATAGTAGATTTAGCGGTAGGAATAGATTCGAATTCAGTAGTTAGTGATTTTTGGACTTTGTTTTTCGATGGCTCTAAGACATTAGAAGGGTCAGGGGCCGGCTGTGTCCTGGTCGACCCCCAGAAGAATAAACATTTTCTTTCCTGTAGATTAGAGTTTGAATGTACGAATAATACAGCAGAGTATGAAGCACTGGTGCAGGGCTTAAGGAAAGCGATTGAATTAAAGGTAAGTAATTTAACAGTTTTTGGAGATTCAGAAATAATTGTAAAGCAAATCAAAAATCAAATACACTGTGTTTCTTCTCACTTGAAAGCCTACCAAAATGAGGTATGGGACCTGCTTAAATGTTTTAATGCATTTAATATTATTTCAATTCCCAGAATTAAAAACGCAGCAGCTAACCTGTTGGCCACATCAGCCGCTAGGCTCGTACCCACTAATAATTGATGTTCTGTCGAACTGCTTTTCAGGCCCTCAGTACCGGATATGATCACCAACTTGCGAGTGTTCGACGATGATCAACAAATAATAGAATGCTTGACAAATGACGAGGTCTTTAAAGGAGCCATTATAGATGATGAGGAACATCAGGCAAAAATGAAATATGACAATTTCATTCCCAAAGGTGTCAGAACGTTGGAAAAAATGTTCGATTTAAACGAAAAGTTCAGAAAACCAGCCAACTTGAAGACCCACAGCTCATCTCTGCAGTTCGAGCTGATTAATTTAGGGACTGAAACGAATCCGAAATTTGTGAATCTTGGCAAATGCTGTTCACCGACAGAAAGAGATAAGTTCGTCAGTCTGTTCAAACAATATAAAGATGTCTTTGCTTGGATGTACGAAGATTTAAAGACATATGACACCAGTATCATCAAGCATGTTGTCCCCATCAAAGCCGGCTTCAAGCCATATCAGCAATCGCTAATAAAAATGCATCCAAAGCTTGAACCACTGATTCAGAGTGAAGTGAAGAAATTACTGGATGCTAGAATCATTTTTAAAGTCAGACACTCTGAGTGGGTATCAAATCTGGTACCAGTAAGGAAAAAATCGAGAGAAATCAGATTATGCGTGAATTTTAGAAATCTAAACCGCACTTCCGATAAAGATAACTACCATGTGCCACCCATGGAGCAATTGCTACAAATGGTCTCTGGTTCTGAATTGTTTTCGTTATTAGATGGTTTCTCTGGCTACAATCAAGTACTAGTAGCCGAGGAAGACAAACTGAAAACAACGTTCAGGACCAAATGGGGAACCTTTGCCTACAGAAGGATGCCCTTTGGGCTTATAAATGCCGGAGCGACGTTTCAGAGAGCTATGGACATAGCTTTCCGCGGATTGATTGGACGAAGTGCTGTAGTGTACCTTGATGACATTACAATATTCTCGAAGAAAAGAGAAGAGCACGTGTTTCACTTAAAGCAAATTTTTGAACGCTGTCGGAAATATGGCATCTCCCTCAATCCTAAGAAGTGTGTGTTCGCTGTCACAGAGGGCAAGTTGCTGGGTCATATAGTTTCAAAGACAGGAATTTCTATAGATCCAGAAAGAATTAAGGCCATTGAACAAATCTCCTTGCCCCATAATAAAAAAGGGATGCAATCATTTATGGGAACTATAAACTTCGTGCGAAGATTTGTCCCCGATTTCACTCAGATTGTTAAGCCGCTTCAGCAGATGGTGAAACAAAATGTACAGTTCAAGTGGACTGAGATCGAGAAAGACGCTTTCAGCAAAATTAAAACTGTTGTCGCACACGCACCCTCCCTGAAAAGCCCAAACTTTGATAAAGACTTTATTCTGTATACATTTGCATCCGATGATTCGCTGGCAGCTGTGCTCACCCAAAAGGAAGAAGGGGGGGATGAATTCCCAATCTCCTTTATGAGTACTAGTCTACAAGGGGCTGAATTGAACTACCCAACTGTTGATAAACAAGCTTACGCAGTATTCAAAGCAGTAAAACAATTCAGTCCTTATATTTTAAAAAATCGAACCAAGGTAATAGTCCCCTACCCAGCTGTAAGGTCCCTTCTCATACAGAAAGAGTTAGGAGAAAGAAGGGGAAACTGGGTTACAACTCTTCAAGAGTACGACCTTGAATTAAAACCAGCCTCCATAGTTAAAGGACAAGGATTGTGCAAACTAATGACTGAAAGTGGGAACAATGAAGAGCAAGCCTAGGAGAATGAGGCCGAATTACATTTAATGGATGTATGTCCTTTGTTTACAGCTCCCGAGTCTTGGTATAGAGACCTTTTTCATTACCTGCAGTCAGGGCTGTTGCCAGAACATTGGAATTCTAAACAAAGAAGAGCGTTGCATCTTAAATCAGCCTCCTATCAACTTGTTGAAGGAGTGTTATTCAGAAAAAAATTATGACGGAGTTCTTCTCAGATGCGAAGAAAGTAATGTCAAAATTACATGACGGTCCTACTGGGGGACATTATTCAGGAGATACTACAGCCCACAAAATCCTCAGGGCAGGTTACTATTGGCCTACACTCTTCAAAGATGCACACACACATGTCAGGAAGTGTGATATTTGTCAAAGGTGTAGTGGGAGACAGCCAAAAGCAGCAGCACCCCTAAAGCCTGTGATGATTACGGAACCATTCGAGCAATGGAGGCTGGATATTATTGGAGAAATAAAACCAAATTCTTCCCTCGAACACAAATACATTCTGACCACGACTGATTATTTCACTCGCTGGGTCGAAGCTATCCTGCTGCGCAAGATAAATGAAGACGAGGTCATCAGCTTCCTGCAAGATCATATCATGACCAGGTTTGGAGTTCCAATTTCGTTAGTTTTTTATAATGCTAAATACTTTTCATCAGTTAAATTAACTGCTTTTGCTCATGATAAAGGGATAAAATTGCATTATTCTGCTAACTACTATCCACAAGGAAATGGCCTGGCTGAATCCTCTAATAAAAATCTGATTAGAATTCTAAAGAAGACTGTAATAGAAAACCAGAGGAGTTGGCACTCAGCACTATCAAACGCCCTTTGGGCTGATAGAGTCACCCCCAAGTCTGCGATAGGAGTGTCACCTTATACCCTTGTGTATGGTAAAGAAGCCATTCTTCCTCCCAACATCATGCTGCCGTCTTCTATTTTAGCCCAAGAGTCTAGTGGGTCGAAGAATGAAGTTTTACAGATGAGGATATGCAATCTCCTGAAAGCATAGGAGGCTAGGACTAAGGCCAGAGAACGCTTTAAGCAACAGCAGGAAGTAGTAAAAAGATGGTTCGACAAACATAAAGCTAGAACAAAAGACTTTGAAGTGGGAGACTTAGTTCTCAAATGGGATCATCCCCATGATGAGAAGGGAAAGCATACTAAATTCCAACAGTTGTGGGTAGGCCCTTTTCAGGTTGCAGCAAAGCTCGACCCTTCTACTTATAAGCTGCAAAATCTACAGGGGTGGGAAGAGTACTTACCAGTAAATGGTCTGGTTCTCAAGCCTTATTTTTCCTGATTTTCTTTGAGTTCTTCTGTCTTGTATATAAATAAGTTGTTTGGCTGTCTGTCGAATCATGTTTTTTCAGTTTGTTTTAGTTCAAGTTTTATCGATTTCAATAAGGGGAGCAAACCTGCGGTTGCATGGGGAACATCCAAAATTTTGGGATTGATAAACGTTGGGGTATCAGACTGTGTGTTGCTGTTTATCTGAAAGAACTTCTTCCAGTTTAGTAGTTTTCTCGAATAGCTCCGTGTGCATTGAAGTCCTGCTTAACCCCTGTGAAATAAACTGGATTCAAAGAGTCCGGAATACTATGTTGAGGCTCCACCCACTTCACACTTAAAATGTTCTAAGGGGCGATAGCAGAGGACCCATGGAAAGAAGCAAGGTGAACAGTATGTTAAATATAAATGATCCCGTGCCAAGAAACGAATGCCAAAAGGCAAGTAAGAGTCAAAAAACTCCTCTGAAAGCATCATACATTAAAGCAAATGCTGGATCATAAGTACTAAATTGCCAAAAGATCCTCTCTATCCGTGAGATGAAACATAAAGTATGCCGCTCACACAAAAGGACACTATGGGATAGAGGATCCTGAATTAAAATTCAGTAAGAAAGGCATGCAGGAGGACTCATATGACAGGAGACAAAAGTCCAAAGGCACAAAAGGTGTTAAAATGGCATGGGAATGAGGAACAAACGGGCATTTCTGTTTACCATACACTACAATCCTGTGGTGTCCAAGCTATCAGCTATCTGAAAACAAAAGTAATAATGAAACTCATCCCCTGGCCTCAACAGAGTTATCTGGACTTGAAAATCTTGGTTTCCACTTTCCCAAATTGGACTATGATCAATGATTAAAGGTACATACTTCTATCGTTTGAGAAATCCAGATAGTTGGAAGAATTTAACAGATGCATTTGTTGTTGAACAGTCTGCCACTCAAAGAATGATCACCCAGAGTTCTAGGTTCACCAGGTAATCGCCATTTGTTGCCGCCGCAACCGTTCTCCCTAAATTTCTTAAAATGTTGGGCCCCTCCTTTTGATTTAGCGTTTGTCATTAATCGTGTGCTTCGTGATCTGTTGTTGGTCACATTTTGATTTGAATGATTATGGAAGGCTAATAACACTCGTCCTGGTTCTCGAATGGTTGCCTGTGTTTCTGAGTTATATTGGATCGCAGATTTTAAGTTTGATTTGCTTGTCAAAGGGCCACTATTTCAGAAGCAGTCTTTTCCGTTGATGGAATTCAGGGTCTTAAGCACTTAGCGTTTTTCATTTTTGATCGGTGGCTGTATTCTTTAGCTTCCATCGTTGCGGCTCCAAAGAAACTAAGCTTCCGAAGCCTATAGCAGTCCGATGTCTGATGCGTCAGTCTTATTTTCCGCCGTTGCGGCTCCTAAATCGATTCTTCATCCGAAGGTCGAATTGCTCCGACTACCGATGTGTATTGTTCTTTTAATCGCTTGCACGTAGTCATTTCTTTTCCGCCGTTGTGGCTCCCAAAGTGGTTAAGCCTCCGAAGCGCAAAGTGATCCGACTTCCGATTTCAAGTTTTTCCTGCTTACAGGTCGCACGTGTCTTTAGCCTTCCCTTCCGCCGTTGCGGCTCTCAAAGTCATTGAGCTTCCGAAAAGGAAAGCCGTCCAATTTCCGATCTAAAGTTTTTCCCGCCCTCCCGTCGCATGCCGGTAGCATTGACTCCTTCGCCATTGCGGCCGGGAAAGCCATTTGGCTTCCGATGTTGGTTTCCTCCCGATTTCCGCCGTTGGTTTTGTTATCACAAGCCTGTAGAAGAACGAGGTAGTATAGTCGGCTTTTGTAAAATGAAGGTGGTGCACCTGACCATTTCCTGTGGATTAGCCGTTCAGTTAGTTTAGTTTGCTGCTGTGGTTTAAATGCGTTTCCCACAAATGATGCTTGTCGTTTGATCGCAGGTATTTTCCGGATATTAGTCAAGGGAGGCAGACCATTTGGTGAAGGTAAAGCCGAAACCAGCAGGATCATGAGATGGACAAACGAAAGAAAAGACAAAATGAATGGTGACAAAGGAGCAGTTCTGAAAGGCCCGGCAGTTACTTAGCCAATCATGAGCATGCGTAGAAGAGATAAAGGAATATGAAGCATTGGGGAGCTGAGAGGTCATTCGTTTGGGGGGCAGCCCAAACGGTCTGCGGCTGTAGTTTAAATACTTGAAAGTTAGAATTTAGAAGGGGACTTTTTCCCTGGAAAAACTTGTAAACCCTTTGTTTGTAAGAGGAACTATTTCGTTTTACAATAAAAAATTGCAACTTTTGCCTGTAGGAGAAAGTTAAATGTGGAATGTATCAATGCAATTAAATGAGCAATGTTGAAGAGGAACTATTTCGTTTTCAACTGTGTTTCATTAAATATGAGGGCGTTCTAACTGCCTGAACCTATGTTCAATGTTCTTGTTGAATGTCTTTCAGCATATTTGGTGATGTTTTCCACTGTGAATAATAAATGTTGTTCATAAAACAATTGGCTATCTGGTTGTTTAAATATCTGTAAGTGTTCATGTATCTTGAAAGAAGTATCAGCTATCTGTAATTCTTCATAATGCATGTACAAATTATATTACTCACTAATGAATGATAATCCTGCTCCCTAGGGATAGTTTAGGTAGTTAGTTTATTTTCTTGTCGTATGCGATTTGGATGCTTGTGAGCCTTAAGACGAGAGGTAAGAACCTACGCATCACATTGTGACTGTTCCTTGCATCTTTATCATCTTGCATTGTTAATTAGGCACTTGCATTTCATATTTTAAGTCAAAAATACAAAAAACTCGATGGACCAAGCCGTAACCGGTAAAGCCTTTGTTTTGTACTTGACCTGCGGTAGCCGGACCGCAAACCGGACGGATTCCCCATACCAAATAGTCGCGAGCTAATTGGGAACGTTGACTAGGAAGAATCCCTTACTGTTGTTGCCTGCGAATTTCCGGGCCTCAACAGGTACACCTAGATAAATAACTTGTTAATAACTAGCACAACTACAAGTAAAGTGGCCGATGAATGCCCATAGACACAACCAACCACTTAGTTTTGTGAAGGTAGCTAGTTGTTAAATAAAGGCAAAAATATATAATTTTATAACCATTATTCATAGAAGATTGTTGGAGTTAATATAATAAACAAAAAAAACAAAAACTAATATGAGAAAACAAAAACAGATTGTTACTAGTTTCTTTAACCACCCTTAATTGAAGCTTATTTAAATCTTAATCAAGATGCATTTAAGCATTAATGAATCCATTTGTACACTTGTTACACTTGAGTTAATCTTGTTGATATGCTTAATACGTCCAAAATATGAGATAATATCTAAAAACCTATATACCTAAAAATAAAGAAATTTATTATTAAATTACAATAAAAATCTTCAATATTTTTTTATTTAATAAAAAATTTAATTTATTATTTAAATCATTTAAAAACATTTTTTCATTTAATTTTTAATTTAAATTCTTCATTCATAAATCAAATTTATAAGTTACCTAAGCTATACATATTAAAAGCACAATCTTGTTGAACTTATGGAAAAGCCACCAACAATTTTCATATTTCATTTAATTTTTAGGATTATGAAAAATACAATGGCATGGTTTAATTTTGATAACTAACACTAACCATAAAAAATCAGAAAAATCCAAAACTCAAGAAATATTATTTGTTTCCTTCAAAGAATACACATTTTAGTGAAACATATTGTAATTACCTCACACATCACATTCAGAATATATGTCTATTCATTTATGTAGGCATCCTTAATCACATTAAGACAGAAGCATTAATAAAATGAGTGACATTATTTAAAAATAATATAAAGGTTTAATATGTTCCTTTGAAAAAGTTACATCTACAAAACAAAACTCACACATTACAATTCAATTTATGCCTTTTTCACATGGAAGGTGTCTATGTGAAAGTAGAATTAAAGTTATGTTATTTAAATCATACAAAATAAAACAAATTAAGTCATTTGACTTTACAAGAAATTACAATCCATTTGTGTAGTTTTCACAACAGGTCGATGTGAAGTAGCGTTTAACACCTATTATTTACATAATTAAAAAAATTGTGTTAAATAAAATAAAACGTGTTAAATATGAAACATTTTAATTTTAAGACCTACATTTCTGTCATCCATCGCCTGGCCAAAATCATCTCAAGGCTGCGCTTAGTTTCATCCATCGTGTACACCATTGAAATGGCACAAACAATAACAACAGTGGTTACATACTTCAAATGATTATTCTTCTACCCGAACAAAGTCCAGACTGAAGCGTGCTTTTGGACTTTTGGTTCCATTGAATCTTGATGCATGCACTTCTTAGGTGCCTAAAAACCTTAAATACAGTTTTTGCGATGCCAAAGAATATGTGGTAACAAGTTGCAATACTATGTCCCTAATACACTCATAAACATAAATGGGGGATAAGATCAAATAACATTCAAATCCTCTTATTTTACTGAGTAAACGATCAAGCATTCTCTGGAAGCACCATTTTTGCGGATAATGCTCCACTTCATCTTCCATTTCCATTTGGCTTAGACTGAAGGTTCCTACTCCATATTGCACAGAAACAAATGTAGATATAGCTGGAGAAACCTTAACTATATAAAGGATTGCCTCGCCTTTGCCCTTTGATTTTGTGATTATAAAAACACAAAATTGATGTTGGCTGCAATCCTGTTACATTTCTTTTATAGACCTATGACCTCCATTGCCATGCACTGTGTCCTGGAAATCTAAATAAACGTGAGTCTTCACATTACATAATATACTTCTCGTATCACTCTCAAAGATGGTTCTGGCCACTGCCAGGGTAGATTTAGGCCTCAAGTTCATCGCACAATGCATTGCCAAACAAGTAACTCCAAATGAAAACTTTCCTTCTGCATAACAGCCAGCATATATATAGCATCGTTCCTCTGTCTATGCCACCAGATATCCCTGTTGTGCCTACTCCATGGGCTCTCAGCCATTAGACTACTACATTGTTAACATGAGCTGTAGCTTTTGCAACATCCTTGAGATATGGATATATCATATAATGCACTAAGGAGATAATCACGTCTGCTCCAATACTCCGTTTGCAGACTACTACACTGTTAACATTCTTCCAAGCTTTTGATCATATAGCGATGACCATTTAAACCTTGGTGTTGCGCCATGGTAGCCCTTTTGTCATCTTCCAAAAAATATTTAAAATAGTTTCTTTGTTCTGCTGAATTCTTTCACTGATTTTTTTCATAGCTGAGGATCCATCCACACCAACTGCCAGAGAATCAAAACCTGAAATCCATGCTGCTGCAAAGTCAAGGAAGGCTCGATTTTGATAGCATTTAGGAATTAAGCTGGGGAAGGCCGGTTTTCTCAATTTAAATTTTAAACTAAATCTCCCAATCCATCTACCCACAAATCCATTAGTGAATTAAATTGACAACCATCTGGAATAATCGGGAGGATCGTCCAGCTGCAGATGAAAGCGTACGTGCCAGGGAAATGAATTTGATAGTTGAATGGAGCCATTGTATGCTAATGGCTTCCATTCAAACATGTGATCGAAAGTCACCAAAAAGGAATGTGAAATGTTTAGTTAAAATAAAGACTTTTATTATTTAAACTAATGGAAATTCACCAGCAAGATCCCTTGAATTGACATATGGATCAAGCTCATCCACTTGACAAAGTTATGTTTATATTCTGGGATATGGACCCCTCCCTTGACTGCTTCTTCAACTTCTGAATTTGCATGCAATGTCATCTTGTAATCATTTTCTAATGTTTTGAATTTGCTTATTTTCCACTTGAAGGGTTCCTTTTGAGACATAATAGACCTTTCCCAATTCAAACTTATTCCAGAACTTATCTGCAGCTTTCTTAAACATAGTTGCCTAAATTTGAGTGCCCTAGAGCAAAAGAAGAAAAACAATCAAGTGGATAACACTTATTAGAGTTGTTATAGACTTACTGTATAATCAAAGTATAGAAACCAATTAGAACCAGTCAATCACAACAAGCTTAGAATCAAAGTATAGACACCAATTAGAACCTACAACACATATCAACTTCTTACAAAGATAAATAGTATACTCCTTTTTATGTTCAAGTTTGGTTTTTTCTCAATGTGCTTGAAGCTGAGACATCATTTACTCATGGAAGAAATTATGAATTAAGCATCAAAATATACGATATGGAATAAAAACCAAGAAAAAACACATATTTGAAGAATAGCTGAGATATTTCTATCAAAGTCATGTGGGTTACCAGAAAGACAACCTCATCAAGTGGGAGCAAAGCGAGTCCATTTTCATCATCTGCAGTTGCAGGTGAAGCAGAATCTCACAAGGTACCTGCACAACATGGAAAATGATGCATTTAAAGCAAAAACCCTTGTAGTAAAACATAGGACAAACTTGAGTAAATTCAGCACATTGCAATAGAAACATTACCAACAGTATTCACCCATTCATCTTCAAGTTCTTTCCAGCCACTGCAACACAACACACAGAAGCAATAAGCACATTTAAGCCTTTTAGTGTGCACATAGGTAGGTAGAAGTCAGCTTAAAGGCATAACGACTGTTTATTTCACTTGTGATGGGATAAGTTCCCCTAATGCAAGTGAAAATAAGAAACTGCTGCTATGACATGAACGCACTTTTGTGTGGACATTTTGTAAGAATTGTTGTTGTTTCAATCAAATACGCATAAGAAGTTATGCAATGTATGTTTAATGGTTGGTAATAAAAAACCACCTTTCAAAGTACTATTGCTTGCAAGGTTGATTCAATAAAACTAATTGATTTTGAAGTTAGAAGAAACATTACCTCATATGGGTTTGCAAGAATGTATATGATCTTGGAGAGCTCCTTAAGAAACTGGGATTCTTCCTCGATCTCTTTGGTGAGGGCTTCGGCTGCATCATAACTGTAATTGCTAACCCTATTTTCATTTGTCTGACCTATGCGTTGTTTACGTTGCCATTGTATTTATCATGGCATCCCTTGACACACTACTTGAAGGCACCATTATAAAGGTGATGGTGATCATCTGTTAACACCATACCTTGGTTGATATGTACAATGGTGGCTTGGTTCCCTTGATAAAAAACACATATAACTCATTTACATTAAGACAATATATAAACATGATTCAATGTAGATGCTAAGTAGCGTGAAGCAAAACAATTGGAATGTAAGTGCTAATGAATTACAAGAACAAATATCTCACCATGAATTGGCCTTCAAGGATTCTCATAACATCTTTCAGAGTGACTATATTAATGTATTGATCTGGAGGCAAACAAGTGAAATAATGTATATTGGACAGGAGGGTTTGAATTTGCATTTGTAACTAGAAAAGAAATACAAAGAAGCAAAAGCATGGATTGAATATACCTCTTTGTTGGTAACATTTTCTGCATCCATATTCAGTGGCGAGCAGTTGAATAGCTTGTTTGCAATGAATTGGCACGAAGAGATGATGACGAGGAAAAATGAAGTAGGTGTAATTGTAAATGGAAAAAAGGATTGAAAAGTTGTAGTAAAATAGTAATATGTATAGACCATTTTTGTTTGTATTTTGTAGATGATAATAGTAACAAAGCATATATTGTCTTATGGACAGCATTTAAAACGAACAACTCATAAGAACAACAACATTGTAGTTGCATAAAAGTGGAGGGAAATTATATGTACAACTTTAAGAACATGGAAAAAGAGGTGCTGTAACTGTCCAGTTGAAATATGTGCAGGTAGCATCAATTGCAATAAGGCTTGAAATAAAGGAAGCAAAAGGCATTAAACTATGGCATTAAGAGTCACACTATTTAGAGCACATGAACACAGCACTGCTGGTAAAAATAAAAATATGTTTGTTTGTTCATTTCCTATGTCAATGCAGAAACATATAGGATGATGTAGTGAACAAAACAGTAGTACAAAATGAAACCAAGCATTCATAAGATAACAATGAATGATGATATATTAATTTCATGAGTTAAGTTGATAGAAACTATAACATGAAGGGCCACAATATTGATTTGAAAGCAGCGAAAGTGAATAAAACAATAATATGACTTGTTTTACCAATTGCACATCTAGGTAATCCTTAAAACACTTGGACGAAGAAAAAATTAATAAATAAACATTTCATGTAAAAATATTGACCGTGAAATGCTCACACGAGTATGAAGGTGAAAGTGCTTTTAAATAGGTATTTACTTCTCTAATGTAATATATTATAGTCTGAAAATAAGTACATTTTGTAGTGGTAAAGTTGAATTACACCCATAGAGAATTCAAAGAGTAATAAAACAGTGTTGTTTGAAATGTAAAGCATAGAGTAAGGAGAAAAAGTCATGGTAGTAGACACATGTAATTTGTACAATGTCTATACAGAGAGGTATGTGGGCCGTAAAGAAGTGCATGAAACACATGTAGGGAAAAACTGGGTGTAAGGAGAGGCAAAAGGGAAATGCACAAAGTACGAGCAGTCAATCATATATGCAGGTGGGGGAATGAAAACGACAACATCATGCGCAATTTATTTGTGAAGCAAGATGGGGTTTCCGAATTATCAAGTCTTGACGGGCCATGCGTAGAGTATCCCTTTCATGCATATGGATCATGCATGGAAGGAAGGCTTTCAGGTCTGATAGAAGTGTGATAGCTGGGTGGATGTAATTGAACAGGAGGGCGGAAGTTGATTGGAAGTGTGTGTGTATTTGCAGAAGCGCTGCTTGTTGTTCCTTGATCTGTTGACAGAAGTTGGCAAGGATGTTGAGATATTCGATATCCATCTTTGTTGTTGTAGGGCTATAAGTGAAAGACAATGAAACATTATAATATTTACATATTAAAAGCATAGAAATGAAATAAAAGTAAAGGCGAATGTGTAAAATGGAAGTTGTGTTGTTGAGTGAACATGTAAGACAATGGTTGAAAATCTTTGTTTTTTCCTATATGCATGTGAAAATAAATGAATACAAATGTGCAAGAAAGTGTGCTTTATTTTAAGTAAAACAGAAAAAAACACTAGTAAGTTGTACTTGCATGTGTGAAATCTACTATAAAAATGTGTTTGCAAGCACTGAAATTTCACAAAGCAATATAATAACCATGCGCACAAGTCTTCGTCCAATGTCAAAAGTGTGATTTAGATCAATAGTAGGTTATATGAGAAATAAATATCTTAGACATGTTGATTATTACTTGTGTAATTAGGTAATTAGGAGGAGGGCTAAAGCTATGTTGATGTTGTTAAGTGGGTTGTCATTTTTTGGTTCATGTTGAATTGTGTTTTGTGGAACTTCCCTAAAAACAATATGGTATCATGTGCCAAAGATACTATATTGTGCGTTTGAAAGGGATTGTTTTTCGTAAGGCATTGGTATACTAACCATACAAGAAAATATTGGTCCAATGGTAACATTGCTCTTTGGATCAACAATAGATCCTAGGATAGAGTGCAAGGATAGCATCCAATGATCAATATGTGGAGCAAGTTCAGGGAATTGGCATCACCTAGAAATGTCCCCATCGGCCATCACCAAATGGAATTGTTCAAAAATTTAGAGTTTAATATTATATGTTCTGTAGAAAGTGTTGCATATACCTACATGTAAAGCTATAAAGAAGTGGTGCTAGGTTAAGTTGGAAAGAGTCTCAACCATATAAGTAATTCCTCACTACGTCCACAAAGAGGATTTGGCTAGAAATGTGAAAGTAGTCAAAGCGTCAATGGTTTTTGCTGCGCCTTGAACCATTTTCATTATGGTGTAAGAATATGCAAACCTAGGAGAGGATTGCATAATGGTTTGTGTTCTCTGATAAAGGGTAACACACTTGCAGAAATGAATATTTGATAACAAAGGACAAGTTCTTATTGTGGTCATCATTAAGAGGGCATGGAGCTATGTGGTAAGAGTGCATGGCGAGGTTGAGCATTTTGGGTTTGATTCCTATGACCTAGCATCTCCAAAGGTTTCGCACTATTCATGGTTGCCTTTAATTGGCTTATTAAATGGTATGAAGACCATAGAGTGTATAACTGTGATAGGAAACTTGCATGCATGTTGAAGAGTACCAACATTGAGAACCATAATTTAGGCAATGTTGTTTGTGTTTTGAGGCAGTAAACCACAAAAGTCAAATTGATTCCATATATATCTCTAAAGGCAATGTGTTTAGTTCTTCATGTACTACATGTGAAAGAGTATAGGTCTTATGAGGCTTTCTTATTTATATTGTGCATGCAAGACAATGATGTAGTGTAAAGTGTATGGTAGAAGGTGATAGTGAAGACCAAGGTAAGTGACATTTGGTGCACATACAAATGAAGGGAGATAGGAAAGTGAAACAAGTCCATGATTGCAAGAGGTGTTTTTGTATTTTTTTTTTTTTGGTGGGGGGGGTGGGGGGCAAGCAATGGCAATGTGATTTTGTATTAAAACAATGAGAGTGGGTAAAAAATTGTATATGAAACACAATAATATAGATGTGTTGTGTTGCATGTATAAGGGAGATAAGATGAAGCATTGCATGAGTATAAAAAGATATAAGCAAAAGAGTTTAGGTTTGTTAATGGACCTGACTTGCAGTAGACTTAGATGCAATTAAAAATTCCTCTTGCTTTCGGTGTTGGACGCAAGCGCTATCTTGCATATGTGCATAGCGAGCAAACGAGAATGCTGGAGTTATGTGTAGGTCACAAAGATGCCTGACTCTAGAAACAGTCATAAATGTAAGGCCTTGGCGATCAACGTTGCCAATGTCAATTGTTTTCTTTTGTAAGGTCATGCCTTGTGCTTTATGGATTGTTAAGCCCCAAGCCATGCGAAGTGGAAGTTGTCTTCGAGAGCCCCTTGTTACAGGTAAGATTGGCACATAGTTTGGGTTGGCATTATCCCATGGTGGGCCCTTGTAATGCATAAAATTGACAACAACAAACAAAGGAAGGTTGGGCGAAGTAGTACTAGTGTTGTAGAGGATTGCAACAACTTGGCCAAGAGCTTCGTTAACAAGGCCTGCCTCGACCCATAGGTTTATGGTAAGCATAACTTGTTGGCCAATGGAAAGTAGAACGGTTAAAGATAGTTGTTCATCTTCTGTTGCTAACATTGATGGTTGCTTCCTTATTTCTGCTAAACATCATGTAATTGGTGCATTTAGTTGTTTAAGCATTTGTTTGTTATGAAAGGCAACAGAATTGTTAGTTGAGAACAAGTGGGTGGAATGTTCAAATGTGTGGTTCTCATCTTGCGAAAGAGAAGAAGATGTCCATGACATGAGAAGGTTCAAGTCAGAAACAGTTGGTTTTGCATTTCGGAGCTTGAGAAGGAGGCTTCGGAATGCAACTTGAGCAGGGTTGTCGCCTTGTTGACGGAGAACTGTGGAGAGTGTTACAAATGTGGTGAAGCTACACCAGAGGATGTTTCCATGCGATGTCCCTACATACATGGGGATATCTTTGATAGGGGGAAGATTCCCGAGGTCATCGACGAGGATTATAGAGCAATTGCCAAAAGGTTAGGTTCAATGGGATGGGAATGCTTCACAAAGATGAGCATCAATGCTGGTTAAAAATTTTGGGCCGATGAAACTCATTTCATCAATAAGGATGTAACGTATAGGGCAAAGACATTCTTGGAGGTTAGCAAGGGCTTGGCCCTCAAGCGGTTGAAGTTTGGTTACTAGGATGAGAAGGCCAGAATGTATTGTAAGTGCATTTATGTTAAAGGCTGCAACACCAGTTGGAGAAAATAGGAGAATGGGCGATGGACTATCCTCAGATGCCGACTGAAGTGCAGATTGCAAGCAACCAATCAAATAATATCTCCTTGTGCCTGCAATTCCTTGGATTACCATTTTCAAGGGGTTGGTGTTTGTGTGTTGTCTATAGTGGGACATAAGAAGATCAAAGGCAATGTGTTGAGTTGGAGATAAGAAGTTAGGAGAAATGAATGTTGAACAGGGGGGAGAAGGTATTTGGTTTGAAGAGAGGTTTACATCAATGAATGAAATGGCATATTCTTGCAAGTGTAAAGGGATTTGTGAGTGGGCCCAATTTTGTTTGGTGTCAAAGTCATGATGACCAAGCATGTCAAGGTCATCAACTTGGATATTGTTTCTGGGGTGTAGGTGAGAGAGTATCTCCCATTCGGACATGTCTATGGGGGAGGGGCCATGAGCTGTATGAGGGGAAGAAGTTTTAGAGTCAGTATCTGGGGGGGGTGCAGGGTGGCGGTCAACATGCCAAGCAATGTAATTGTAATGGAAAGACTCCTAAGCCGAGACTATTTACAAGTCTATGCATCCAATGTCATGTGGCAATGCACGAAACGGTTTGTAGAGGAGGAGTTCACTCCAACAGAAATTGACATAAAGAGGGGAAGTTGAAGGAGGGATGTCAAAGAAGCGAGGAAGGACACACACAATTTTGGGAGTTTTGTGGGGCTTCCATTGGCAGGACTTCCTACAAGCAGAGTAGGACCAAGATCGTGCAACTTCAACAAGGGGCAATTGATCAAGTGAAGGAGGTCTTTGCATGTAAGCAACAATGAAGGTGGTTGGTGGGGGCTGTTTGGGAGGTCTGGTGAGACACGTTTGAAAACAGTATGGGAAACATTGAGGGAAACAAAGGATCGGCTGCAAATTGTCAAAGGGAGTTTTTGCAACATATGGCATGTCTCTTGTGCTCCAATGTCTCGATCAGCAACAGTTTCTGAGAGGAGTTTTCGGATGGGCAACAAGATTGCCTCTTCTGCAGGGGCAGCATGTGCAATACGTGAGAGCATTTCACGGTAGGTTTCCGATTTATTCTCTACTTTTGATGCATACTTTGAAATGTATGTCATGACAGCATGTCGTGAGAGGACAGGTTGACAGTCAACATTTTCTCTCCATATTAAAAGCATGGAAGAGTTGTGTATGTTTAAGAGTTCATCATTCCTAGCTGGGATATATGTTTTCTTCCCATTACTATCAATGAACATAGAAGATGTAACATGCAGGTCAAAGGGGAAACCATAATGACATACAAGAGACGATCCTTTTTTCAAGAGGGAGGAGGAATCGTTGCATTTTGTGTGTCGTTGAACGAAATTCACAAGGGCTTCATAGTTGTCAATGTGGTTTGCTTCAAGTATGGAGGATGATTCAAGTGTGCAAGGATCTTGTTGCAATGCTCGATGGAATGCAGGGGTGCGAAGGTGTAGGGGACGAGGGTTCCATGCGCTTAAGAAGTATCAAAGTATGTTTTGGCAGCAACCACTGCGAGAGCATCCTCCCAATCAAGGGTGTCCATAATGGGTGCATTTTCCAACCAAATGAAACCATGGATATGTGCAGAACCCCTGTGTTGCCATTCAGACCTGGAGGAAAAAAAGTAAAGGAAAAATGAGGAAGAAAAGTGAAATCAGTAATTGCGAACAAAATGAAAAATCCAATAAAGGAGAAGAGGCAAACCTACACCAACAATCTTTTGTGTGGAATATATTTTGAAATATTTCTTCAAGGAAGATGGTAAATCGATAGTGCATATATAGAGATGCAATATGTGGATTGGTTATAATGTTTTGAATTCTCCATTGGAATTGTGCAGACAAAGAAGTTGGAGGGGGGCAAGGCATGTGCATGGGAAGGTCAGGCCATTTGGTGTCAGCTGCACTAAGGGTGAAGAAGAAGGTTGGGCTACCAAGTTGTGTGATCATATCAGATAGTTCACCTCTTTTTTGTTCCAAAAGGAGCCTATCCCACGAAGAGAAGATCCAAAGCGCATGGCATGGTCAGCCACATGAGAATGATCTGGAACTTGGTCGAGACTGTTTTGGGGAGGGTGTCTTCAAGGTTATGTTTAACAAACACAGAAGCGATAGCTTGGCTACGATGGTGCATGATAAGGTTGTACAAATAGTAGCGAAAGTGAGGTTGTTGGTCGAACCTGTTATCATGGTATCGCATAAGGTGCAATACATACTCTTGCTTGTTGATTTCATGAACACGTGGTTGCTTTAGCATGGCAACACCTGTGGGGAACAAGGTTGGGAATGCCATAGAAATGAGGCCTTCTATGTTGTATTCACTAATTGGGGAAAGGGAAATTGGGGGCCATTCAATTGAAGGTGTTGGGTTTATAGAGTTTGCATTAGAGGAATTTTGGGGTCTAAAATGGGCCTCCTAAGGAAAATAATAAAATAATAGTTAAAATAATAAAATAATAGTTAAAATAATAAAATAATATTGATTAATTTTGGAGGAAGAAAGAAAAAAACTACTTTTTGTGTTCGTATTTTCCACATATCTCTCTGTGTTTTTACTCAAATTTCGATTGGGAGAGCTCGTTGGATGCGGAATTTGATTCTGCATCCAACGAGTACCCACACTGCATACTTTTGACGGACCCCGCTACCCCAAAAACAAGAAATACCAGCTCGATGTGAGAATTTGGGGGTGCATAAATGAAGGAGGAGGTTTGAGGGGTTAGTGAAGCTGACAAGGAAGGAGGTGCATCATAATCAAGGGAAGAGGGTATTTGAGCGTCTAGGCCAGAGGTTGGTGCATGGCGAAGGAGGGGGGGATACATTTGTGGGTTGGAATGGCAAAGCATTTAGGCTAGATAAACTAAGTTGGACATCCTTGTAATAAAAGTTGTTGGACATTTTGAATTATAACGAAGCAAGGACATTTGAACGGCTAACAATGAATTCATATGGTTTGTTTGCAACATTGCATTTACGTACAACAAGGATGTCCAAGTCTAGTAAGAGGCGTGGAAGTGACATGGCTATTGTGGAGATGTCTTGGGGGAAACTAATAGTATGGCTAGAGTATTTGTATTGGCCACCACGTGTGTGTGTAACTTGCAGTATTGGGTTGACATGGGAAATTAACATTTCTTCGATTTGAGTTAGGTGTGCAAGCAAGACTAGCTGGTGTCCAAGGTCCATATTGTTTTCTAAGGAGAAGCGATGGCCATGGAATTCTCGAGTACAGCAAGAACATTTATAGTTGCCATGTACCAACTTTGTTTTAATGCCTGGATACAATTCTTGGCAGGTGGAGCAATTCTAAATTGGGTGTAGGCGATCAAGTCTTTTACGAAAGCGACGTTGACCATCTATTAAGGGGGTGGTGGATGCGGTTGGTGGAGGGGGGGTGTATCAAAGGTGTGGATTGGTGGAGCATTTAGGTTTGGAAATGTAGGGGTGGATGTGATTGTAGGTGGAGCATTTTGGATTAGTGGTGCGCTACGTGATGGGGTGGTTGCAGAAGTGATGGTGGGATGTATGGATTGACGACGAAGGCGTCGCTGTGTGTTGAGATGGTCTTTGTTGTGGCCATAAAGAAGCCTTCGTCGTGCATTTCTTTGTTCATTTCCAATATTGGATGGCATATGTACGTTGAAGAAACACAAGTTTGTGTTAACCCTGTAGAAAACAGGTTGCACATGTGTTATAAATAAGGTAAGTAAAGGGAAAAATGGAAGCACATACATTATATCAATAAAGGAATTCCACATTGAAAAATGGATTTATTAATAAACAAGTAAAATCTATATAAAGATATAGAAATAAAAAAATGTGCAAAGCATTTGTAGGACAGGTTTCCATCATCAATATGTAGTTGAAAGGTAGACAAAAAAAATCATAGTATATAAAAGAGCAACATACATAAAATACTAAACATTGTATCCATGTAATAAAACATGCACCATTGGTTGCATGCATGTAAATAAGTATAGTGTCTATGAACCATTTAAAGTCTCAGTTTAGAATAGATATAAGTTAATGTAGTTGATAACATATATAATCGTATGAGCATAAAAAAAATTAGTAGATAATTACATGAAATAGTAATGAAAATGTATCAGTATGTACTTGCAGAAGCATACATGAAAGTAGGAAAGGACATGGGGAAAAAATAAAACGATAGCGATGAAGTGGAAGGCAATACTACAATGGAGATGAAGTGGAAAGCATTGGAAACATAGGTTTTGTAGGTGGGTAAAGTTGTACAGACTCCAGGTAGAATGAAGGAGTACAAAATTTGGAAACTATGGGAGGGTGATGTGAATGGGTGTTGGGTAGAGAGGAAGGATTGTTGCATAGATGTGAGGTCAAATACGGCGTGCAACAGGTTGACTACAAGAGGTAAGTGCATGGATTTCTTCGAGGAGGGTGGATGATCCAGATGTGTAAGGAACCTCCTCAGAGTGAAAATGGTTGTTTTCAAATGTTGAGTGGCATTGAAAGTCTCTATATTAACGGATAAGGTGAAAAGGTATTGTCGTGACGTCAGTTCTAGAGCTATATCCTTTAAGGAAGATGGTTTAGTAGAAAGGAGGCACAAATATTTTGCAGATATGCCAAGGAGCTGGTTTTCTGCATCATCAAAAGATGTGGCAACGTTAATCTGGACGGTGTGGTCTTGCAGGGAAACCTTCAACATGTACCTGTAATCACACTCTGAAAACTCACCATTGCACTTGATGCAATGCCAAGTGTTGTGAACCCGATGAGAAATATTTTTCATGCATTGTATGCCATTAACAAAGAGAGGGAATGCAAGGAAGTGGAAGTCATCCATTTTAATGGCAGTGATGGAAGCACATATAGAGAACCATAATACCTTCTCAGAGGGTTGCATGATTTGCAACTCAAGTATTGTTCTCTTTGGATTGCTTCGAGACGTAGAGCGCATAAATTTCCGACTCAATGAAGGTGAAGCTACACGGAAACCACTTTCAGTGAACCATTTTTGAAGGATGTGCTCAATATCTGGATTTATATGTAGGGTAGTATTTGCAACTCTTCCATGTGTTCTGCCATTGAAATCGGTAAGACGAGCACCCTTGATTGCAAGGACATGAGGTGGATCAGAGAAGTACAATGAAGCAAGTTGTGAGCCCTTAGTGTGGCAATGATGGCCCCAAAGTGTGACATCTATGCTAAAGCAGGATGTGTCTCTAAGGGAAACAGTCCTCCTACTGGTTTCAGAGCCATCCTTTTTCCGAATTGTTGATGCAGGGGAGACGGAGATGACCATGCCAATAAGGTCAACCATGGAATTTAGCGGTGTCGCTTAAAGGTCATCGATTGTTTTAAAGTGGAAGGAATGTACAGGAATTGAGGGGATGGCATGTAGGCAAGGTTGGATGGTCGACGTAGAAGAGAGGACAATCTCAAGATGGTTGTTCAAATGGTTATATGCAGGGTTAGTTGCTTTGATTGTGCCATTGGAGACAGTGTAGACAGTTCCTATTTCAATTTGGGAATAGAAGGAGTCAACAAAGTTGTTAAATGTAGAGACATGGATCTCTTCCCCAAAACAGTCAAGAAGGTCCAATCCAAATAGTTTCCCTAGACCTTTTTGGTTGGTGTATTCATGGATTTTTGTCTTAGCAATTACAATACCTTGAATGGACCATTTTTTGTGGTTGGGGTTAAGTGCTGTGAAGGGAATAATAGCAGGTGGCATGGATACTGATGGAGTTGATGTTTGGGATGAGAAAAGAAGAAGACTTTCTTGTGTGGGTCCAAGTGATTGGCTAGTTTATGAGGCAGGTGGAAGTCTAAGGCCAGGTGGGAATAAAAGAGGCAAAGGACTCCCAATTAGGGAAACTTTGTTGTGGATCAATTCAAGTTCAAGCACTGATATATTCCTGGTAAGAAAAAACAAAAGAGAATTAATAATAAAAAATATGAATAAAGTGTCAGCGGGTGGGAAAAAAACTGGATTAAATGTTTGGAAGAAAAAACGAGATTAAGCAAAAGGGAAAGAGAATGTACGTGGCGTCGTGAACAATGTTACAGATGCATTTGATTAGTTTGATGATAGAGCCTTCTTGAATTCCGTCGTCTGAGAGGAGGGGGTTGAAGGAAACTGGAAGAAATGTCTGGTGTCTGTTGGTGCCATCAGAGATAGTCATTCAAAAGCACGTAGTCGTTGATTTGCTTGAGCTGATTGGGGAAAGCGAAACAACCTGCAGATATGGTTGGAGGTGTACTAAACCAGACAAGAGAAGAGAAATCGCATCTTCTGTCAAGGGTGGTTCTATTGGGTGGGAAGAATCCTGAGATATATATAAAGAAGGTAACTTAGATATAGGAGACAAGATGGAAAAATAGGCAATGCAAGAGGTGAAAACAATTTAAAAGAGCAAAGCTAAAAATTAACTTGAATCCGCTAAATCGATATAAACTAAAATTTCATGTGGGAATTTTGAAAGACTCTCATATGAGATACATAAATGCTGGTGAAAGTTAGAGGTATATATTAATTCTGTGAGAGACATATGTAATGAATGTCATCAAATACAAAAAAATCCTTGTAAAGGTGGAAGGCAATAGAAAAGCCATGATAATGACCTATTTCCACTTGTAATTGGTGGATAAAACTCTGTTGGAAACAACACATATGAACAACTTGCACTATTAAACTGTCAAAGTGAAACTAAACACATATCATTTCAAGGGATAAGGCATTATCTTGTTTTCTGGATATATCTTAGTAGATGAGTAGAACTCCATTTTTTGTAAGTACATATACATAAATATGTTATGGTTTATTTAAGATGCACCTATGAACACTACCAATAATGGTGTGCTTAATTATCTAATTGATTCAACTTGCTAAGTCAATGGAT
>LPNX011104767.1:121921-135043 GCA_001517045.1 Pseudotsuga menziesii
TCTCAAAGTGAAACTAAACATATAGCAAGTCAAACCAGCAACAATTCCACTATCATGTATCTGCAAGAATTTTTGTTTTTGTTTTAAGAGCATTCTGTATATGCAAAAAAAGAATTGCACCATTAGGTTAGAGTAAAATCCCTACATATATTAATTTACAATCAAAGAATTAAAGATAAACGATGATTACCTGTACATATTAATTGCATGCCAGGTAATGTAAATTAGTGAATGATTACCTATATAGATTCACATCTTGATATATATATGATATTGTAGTGAATGCTTGGAATTAGATTATGGAAAATCCGCCAAAGGCCTTGTACCTGAAATCTGTTCATTTTGATATCCTGTATAAGGAGCTACCAATTTTGACTATTGTTTAAGAGAACTATTTTCTATTTTAGAAAGGGAGACCATGTAATGAATTTACTATTCTTGGGTTTCAAGCCTCTCACTAATGGATATTAAGGTTAGCTTTATAATAAACTTAACCTTTTACTCATGTGTAATAAACAAACAAAATTTTAAATCTCAACATCAAACTTGATCATTAAATTTATGGGAAAAATATGATCTTCGAGTGAATAACACTATTAAAGATAACACTTTGTTCTTTTATAAAGATAATATAAATTCACCCCTTTCCATTTTAATAATGATTTAATCATGATCTCAAACAATGAGGCTTCTACGCTTAATTAATTAAGAGTGGTATATGATGGCTACAGGAAAGGATTCCCTCATGTTTGACATAGTGATTAATAAAAGCCACTACTTGTGTAACGCCTATAATAAGGTTACTGAGAACTTGGTTTTTAAAGGAAAGTTCAATGCAAAACTATGAGAAATCCTTGGCTCTCTAAATCTCAATGCAACGCAGGATTATGTACAAAATATCTATCGCTAATGATAGTATAATATTTGATAGTATAATATAATATTTAAAAGGAATAAATGGGTCAATTTGATTATACATACTTGGTTTCTCTGAAAAGAATATGTTCCCATTTCACTTAACATGGATTAACCCTTAACATGTAATCTTGGGTTTTAAAAACCAAGACTTCCACATATTATTGCAAGGTGCTAAAACCCAAGAGATGAGCTTGGATACCACTTAAAGCAATATGTCATCACATAATGAAAAAACACTGTACATGAGACACAAACAACAACAATAATATTACTCTTTTTGTTAGTTGCTTTCTTCCACTTTTTTTTCATTTTGCATTAAAGAAAATTATGTCCAGGCCACTAAGTAGATAACTCTGCTCATTTCCTATCTTTTGGTGCATTGAGGCAAAGAATATTGTTTTAAGAAGAAACTATAAAGAGTAGCTGTCCATAAATATCTACCTGATATCAAGTAGTTTTTAATAATGATTTTCAACTTGTCACAAAAAGCACACTCATTTTTATGTCGTCACTAAGAATAGAGGGTATGGTCTTGCATGAAAGTTCTAATCCTGAGATATCTGGCTCAAGGATGGAAGAAGTTAGACTATATATTGTGGTTCTATCATTTCTTGAGTTTATGATAAGAAATTATTGAATTAGGATATCAAGCTTTTCCTGGTCTTGAGTAGAGTTTAGAGGAATTTTCCATCATTACCAGAACAGTTGTGGATCCATATCATAACATAGAGCTAAACTAACCTAAATGGAATATCTATCAATATTGTTTTCTTCCAGGGCATTACGTTCCTCAGTTAGCTCAAGTGATCTACAAGCGTAGCAAGGGCCTAGCAAATCCAATAATTAATCTGAAAGGATATATGGTAAGATCTATGTTATTATTATGAGCAAAATGCCATGGTAGAAGAATCAAAATATAATGAGGGACACTTGAAATGGATAGGCCATAACTCATTTGGTCTAAATAGGATCTTATAGTATGAAAAGGGGTGATTATATTTGTATTTAGTGATTAACAAAGGGAAAAACATGATTATTGCAGGTGGGCAATGCACTTACAGATGATTTGCATCATTTCATAAGGCTTTTTAAATATATGTGGTCTCATGGTTTTGGTTTGATATCAGACAGAAGCTACCGATTGCTCAATGTTCTCTGTGACTTTTCATCTCTTGAGCATCCATCAGCTCTATGTCAAATGACATTAGATTTAGCTGATATGGAAATGGGGAAAATTGATGAATACATCATCTACATTGCCCCTTGCTTGAACAGTACTGAAACATATCGAAAACAACCTAGTAAAAGATATGTAAGTACTAAGTATATCAGATACATTAAGCATTTTACACTTTAGCAGAAAATTTTATTGGAGCGAGTGTGGAGACAGGGCTACATCTAGAGATGCATGCAACCTATGAGCCAGCATGCAGTTTGTGTACATAGTTGTAAAAACGACCTGGGAGCTAATTTTCATAAAGTGATTATTCCACTCAGAATCCCCAAAATAGAATTTTTATTAAAAAAAAACCCTCTCCCAAATGGTGAAGCAGCTCCTACCTCATACCTCGCCCCTCCCCCTCATACCTCACGAGAGCACCTCCGCTCATAAAATGAGGAGGTTTTAAAAATCTATTGCAAGCGAACTTTGTTACCTTTGTCGGGGTGCCAGGGAAACGATGCATGGATGAGCTAAGATAATTGCTAGGCAAAGAACCAAAAAAGTGGTAAGATGTGACCCGTTAATTGGTAACAAATAATGCTAGGGAATCATTCCAACCAGTTGAGCAAGAAGATGTATGAATCTTCGGCTGCAATTGCAGGGGTAAAAACCTAAAATGGAGGACTGTACTATAAACATTATACATCATACCAGTTCCTCTGTCTCCAGACTTATTTTTTTGCGTGTAGGTAACTATACTGCAAATATATTGAGAATCAAAATAGGTTTTTCTTTTTCTATACTTTTGCATCAAAGATAGATCTATGAAAAGGAGCAACAATGTAAGGAAGGCACTGGGGTCCTAAACAAGTTTAAACCAGATTCAAAAAAAGTTTAGAAATAAATCTTGTAAGAGTTATTTCAATGCAATTTCCAAATAGAAAAAGAAGCACAGCAACACAAGTACCTGTGTGTTGGATGAAAGCTCAGTTGATCTGAAATCTCTAACTATGGGTTGGATGAAAGCTCCGTTGATCTTAGGGTGAAACAGAAGAACCTCTTCGTCTGATGAAACATGGGCTGGCGTCTCTGCATCTTTGTCCACATTATATAACAAGCCAAGGTTGTTGAATCCATGAAAACTTCATTAATACCTGTCATTTCCGTCTTGCCATGAAGGGTTTTACATCCAGACAGTTTATTTGCAGATTAGATGGGAGAGACAGTTTGTAGTGGTGGTATGGCTACGCTCAGTGTAGTTTGTAGTATAGGTTGAAGCGGAGGACAAAAATATAGAGCACGATACGGTTTTTCAGCAGCAGGATTTATTGCAGATTGGATGGAGAAGATAATAGTATGGCGGTCAGTGTAGTTGGTGGTAAGATGAGAGGAAAATAACACAGATCCAAGAGTCAAATGGCTTAACCAGTGGACAAAGACAGGTGTAAGAAGAAAGTCTTTCTCTAATGGAAGGGTTAACTCACTACTGTGAGTGCTACGACCGGTGATAACTATGAGTATTATCTGTCCAAAAGAGAGGAGATGTCGTAGATTAATTGATGTCGTTGTCCACTATGTGCTGGATAGTGAGTCGACCTCAATGTAAGGATATACGTGGCCCGGACCGCGGGTTGGACGGGCCAGTGATAAGGTGATTGGTCCTGAAGCAGAGGTGCGCTAGGCTCGGTAGATCGATGGAAGAAGCCATGTCCCAAATCTGGTGTGGTAAGCTTTAGACTAGTGCCAACGTATTTGGGAGAGGGGATATCATCTCTCGGGATAGCTAGAAGCGACTTTGTAAACCATAAAAGGACTGTAAATAGCTGACTATAAGGTGAGGCAATCTGTAAGACACATGTAAGAAGAAGAATGGTTGGAGGAATGACCATAAAAGTACAGCCATTTTGAAAAGCCCACCTTGGGAGAAAAACGCCTTATGACATAAATATCAACGGTATGTATAAATGACGAGTAAATGCGTTGTAAGAATAAATAGGGACTGTGATAGTAGGAAAATTTATCGGGATACGCGCTTTGCTTTGGTGATCAAGCATCCTATGGGAGCACCGTTTCAGCAGCCGATAATGCTCTCCTTCATGTTCCATATTGACTTGGACCCTGCAATCGATGTTCCTACTCTATATTGCACATAAACAAATTTAGAGATACAAAGAGAAACCTTAACTATATCAAGAATTGCCTCGGCCTTTTCCCTTTGATTTCGTGATTATAAAAACGCATATTTGTTGTTGGCTACAGTCCTATTACAGTTCTGTTATAGCCTCCATTGCCATGCACTATGTCCCTGGCAATCTAGATAAACTTGAATCTTCACATTACATAATATACTTTTCGTATCACTCTCAAAGATGGTCTTGGCCATTGCAAGGGTAGTTTGAGGCCTCATGTTCATCTCACAATGCATCTTCTGGCCATTGCAAGGGTAGTTTGAGGCCTCATGTTCATCTCACAATGCATCTTCTAGGGGCATTGCCAGACAAGTAAATCCAAATGAAAACTTGCCTTCCCCATAACATCTAGAATAGCCCGTCCCCCTGTCTATGCCACCAAATATCCCTGTTGTGCCTGATCCATGGGCTCTCAGCCATTCAACTTCTACATTGTTAACCTTTTGCAACATCCTTGACATATGGATATAATGCATTAAGGAGATCATCAAGTCTGCTCCAATACTCCGTTTGCAGACCACGATATTCTTCAAAGCTTGCGATCCTATAGCGATGACCATTTAATCCTTGCTGCTGGACCATGGTAGCCCGTCATCTTCCAAAAAATATTTAAAATATTTTCCTTGTTCTGCTGAACTATTTCGTCGTTGAGGGCTAATCCACATCCCTCGCTAATTCTTTCACTGAATTATTTCACCATTGAGGGCTAATCCACATAGTTCGATAGAGGATCGAAACCTGAAATCCATGCTGCTGCAAAGTCAAGGAAGGCTTGAATTTGGTAGCATTTAGGAATTAAGCTAGCGAAGGCGGGTTTTCTCAATTTAAATTTTAAAGTTTAAATGTAAATCTCCCCAATCCATCGACCCACAGATCAATTAAATTGACAACCATATGGAAAAATCATCCAGCTACAGATGCAAGCGTACATTCCAGGGAAATGAATTGATAGTTGTACGCAGCGGTTGAACGATATGGAATTTGACGATTAAATGCCCGTCATGGGCCAATTTACCCGTCAAATACAACTAAGATTTTCCGGTGACAGTGACAGCTAAGATTTTCCGGAGACCGTCAAAATATGGCTTAGAATACATAAATATTTCAGATTTTGATAATTACTGGCAATTTTGACCGGGTGTCGACCATTTGAAATTCCAACCCCCGCCAATATGGTGGAATCAAAGTTGGAGTTTACCGGCCACGGGAGAAACGGGTACAGCGATCATGGATGGATACCATATGGTCAGAAGCCATAGAGGATGTCAGGTTGGTGTGAATGGAGCCATTATATGTGAATGCATGTAATATGGAAGCCTCTAACACCTGACAAGCTCGCCTTAAAGATGAGTCTGTCTGGTAAATAAGGCTCGCCGTGATTCAATCCCTCGGCAATGAGCATCGACCTCTTTGCCACCTGTGAACGACCCTCCGAGAATATAATGAGCTGATGAACTTGTTAGTTCATCATTGTACTGCCTGGCTCATGAACGAAGCACCTTCAAAATGCTCACATTTGTAATTATGGCGAGCATAAGTACAATGATTAAATATGGAAATTGATTAATTGATTGTGCAATGTTGGAGTTGTTATTGATGCACAATGCTAAGTGGTTGTTTATGTTTTATTCATTATTCATCCAGCTAGCGTTGGAATTTGAATTTGAGGACGTTTTATTATTACTGGGCAATTTTTTCAGTCAAATACTTCTAAATATTTTGAGAGAAAGTAGGATTGAATTGGCAAATAATTTTGACATCTCACTATTTTTTATAAGTTATTATTAATTTTTTTGTTAGTTTTTCCAGAGGCTGAATTTTGAAACTAATTCCTAAAACCAAATTTTAATCATGAATACTTGTGAATGCATATTGCATAATGTTAATGAATTAATGAGTTTCATTTATTAGTTTTTATTATTTTTGGTAGATAATTTTGTTAGCTTTTTTAAAATTATATAAAATAAAAATTAATATTTTATTACTTAAATTTTTTAATAAACCTTACCATTGAAAAATAACTTTTTTTTAAAGAAAAGTTATGCAAAAATAGTCCAAATTAAATTAAATTCCAACCATGCTGGCAATTGTATAGGCGTGCTACTTAGTATTAGGGTTCAATTCTTCTTTGGGAGCGTGGAAAACGAAGCAAGGGTTGCAATTTGCAAATGACGCCTCGTCTTCAGGGCGCTGGTGTTCTTGTTTGGCACGCAACCCTCACCGTCCCCCACGATTTTTCTTTCGATTACGGTTATTATCTCGTTAATGACGACCGGAATGCTCTCCGGTCGAAAAAGAAGACTTTTTTTTTTTTAAACGTATTTGACAGTTTAAAAAGAAGCTGACACGTCAACAATTCAGTAAAATTTTCAAACCGTATATTTGCCGGTTTCTAGGTTAGGGCTGCACTCATAAATTTTAACGAGCCTTTGAGTTTGCAGTTGCCATGGGCATTGGCAGGGCCTTCTGACCTGCCAGTTTGCTATTGTCTCACAAATATGAATGTTTGGTTTATTTTTGTCTTCGTTTAAAGGTTCATATTTAAAGCCAAGTCTTAGTTACTTTGCCATGTTTTTTCAGAAATTATTTTTTATTTTCATGCACTTGCATGTTAACTCTGTTTCCAATTTTTAAATTGGATAATTGTTATTAAAAGACAATATTTTGTTTTATAATACAGATTACAAAACATTATTTTTATAATAAATGATTGTTTTTATTGTAAATAATTTTTTTAATGTAATATTTTATATTTTAATAGGAAAGATTTATATAATAAAATACTTGTAAAAATGTAATATTTTATTTTTTATAGAAAAATTTTATTTATAAAAACTTATAAAATAAATATACATAGGTAAAACCTAAAGTGATGCTCATTCAAAATATAATAATAATAATAATCTATTTTTAAGGTCACCGCCAAGCGAGACACCAAATTGGTGTATGAGACCCCCTTGTTTGTGGGACAAGGGACCCCCCTCTGCGCAGGGATTTAACTGCTAAAGTCTAAAGAGGTGTACATACACTACCCCCCTCTGGATTTGAACCCGTGACCTCCTAAGAGGAAACACATGCTCTTAACCATTAGGCCCACTCATGCTGCATGATAGACAAACTGGATTTGAAATTCCAGGCCTGGCCTCACCGACGGAACTTCTGTCGAATTATACGATCATTGGAAAGCATTTATTTTTATCATTATTTCTACCATCATCTTTTGTCGAATTCGAGAATAATAGGCCTATCTTTGCGGCCAGGCTACTAACCTCAAAAAATTGTTTCAGCAATGTTTCACATGTGTATTTGGTGTATTATGATTTTATATTTATTATTTTTTTGGTTTTATTTATTATTTATTTATATTTATAAGTATTTAGATATTATTTTAGGTTTTGGATTTGGTTGAGCCGATAAACAAGATTAATCTAAATGTGATCATTGAAAAGCATTTATTTTTATCATTATTTCTACCATCATCTTTTGTCGAATTCGAGAATAATAGGCCTATCTTCGTGGCCAGGCTACTAACCTCAAAAAAATTGTTTCAGCAATGTTTCAAATGTGTATTTGGTGTATTATGATTTTATATTTATTATTTTTTTGCTTTTATTTATTATTTATTTATATTTATAAGTATTTAGATATTATTTTAGGTTTTGGATTTGGTTGGGCCGATGAACAAGATTAATCTAAATGTGATAAGAGTACACTAGGGGTTCATTTTATGGTTGTTTTTTCTTGTTATGGTTAAATTCATCTTGATTAAGATTTAAATAAGCTTTACTTAAAGGTAGTTAAAGAAACAAGTAACAATTTATTTTTGTTTTTTCATTTTTTGTTTTCTTTGTTTATTAAATAGTATTTGCTTTGTGCTTATATTAATTTTAACAATCTAGTATGAATAATGGATATAAAATTATATATATCTTTACAAAACTCATTGGTTAGTTATGCCTATCAACATTCATCTGCCACTTTACTTGTGGCTTTACTAATTATATATATGCCTAAAAAAAGTGTTCTAATCCTTATTCTTGACTAAATAACCCCTAACAATATATACCCAAAATATATGGTTTATTACTGAACTTTGTTAAGTAACATCAATATATAGAGATTCGAAGTAGCATCAATATATTCTAAATATTAAAAAAAATACAAGAAGAATAGACTTGTAGGGTTCTTTTTAAGGAAGGAGAGTTGAATAACATTTATTTATAGAATTTTTTTTAATTTTTTGGATGATAAATTTTTTTTTTTAAATTGAGTTGGTAGTCTAATGGTAAGGAATTGTGAATTTTACTATTTTCACCGAGGTTCATGGCTTCGAGAAGCACTTTACAGCCAAGTATGGGAAGTGTAAGGCCTTTTAAATAACCCATGGTTTTATTGTATATGGTTTATGGTTTTATTGTACATGGTTTAGGAGGGTCTTGCACATGATTTTAAAACCATGTGCAAGGCCTACTAAACAACCCATAGTTTTATTGTACATGGTTTAGGAGGCCTTGCAAATGGTTTTAAGACCATCTACAAGGCCCCCTAGAAAAACCCATGGTTTTAGGAGGACCTTGCATATGGTTTTAAAACCATGTATGGGGATGTTGTAATGTTTGTTCCTAACAAAATAAAAAGTAATAATAAATATTATATGTCGGCCATAAATAATATTAAATATTAATAATAAAAATATTATATGTGGACCTTAAATAAAAAGATGTGTCTTTTGGTTTGAATCAAATCAATGGCTATATATAGGACAAACCAAAGTTGATAGCTTATTAAGTTCAAATAGAACCTAAGATTTAGATCTAGGCTCATGGGCAATACAATGATGAATTGATCCATATAATGATGAATATTTGTGTAAAGAGATCAATAATTTAGGTTATGGAACTTTTACTTTTTCCTTTTAATAATAATTCTACATTAAATTTATCACAACTCCGGCCTCAAAACATTTTATTTTATTTTATATTTTTTAACATTTTAACAATTTTAAATTTAATTTTATAAAATTAAAATATTAATTATTATTGATTTATTTAATTTTTAAAATCAATTTTAAATAATTGAAAAAATAATAATATAGTATTCAAGTGAATTGAAATTCACTATCATATATATATATATATGTATTTCTTTGGATGAATTGAGTTCACAAAATATCCAAGTGACATCTTTCAAATTTCTGTGTTTTTACTCATTTTAAGAACTTCACATCTCCAAGAAGAACTTCACAAAGTCTAACTATAGCAAATGCAATCATCTAAGTAACATCTTTCAAATTTCTATGCTTTTCTTACTTTAAGGGTGGACACATATTCTACTGTGCTAAACTATATTATAAGAGAATGATTCAATGTTAATAAATATTTTCAATTATTGAGCTTGTTTTTATAAATTTGTATAAAGTTTGATGTTGATTCTTTATATCTAAATAATTTCACACACCAATTTACAATTTAGTTATGATTCTTCAATGTTTAGTTAGATCATGGTTTAAAAAGTAAATAATTTTTATAAATATCATATCAACAACATTAAAAATTTAAGACACTAACATCATATAAAGTTAGTTTGATTTCAGTTCAATCCAATAAAGAATAGTGTAGATATCTCAAAAAATAGAAGTGTGTTTGTGATAGGTTAAGTGCCAAAATCAATAGCCAATTCTCTTAATACAATGGCAACATGACATATACAATGAATAATTCAAGCACAAAAGAAATGACTACAAATTTATATGTCTTTAGTTTATTTATCTTAAAAGAGTTTTCTCACATTGAATGATATTAATAATAAGTGGGTACATAAAGAGAATACTAATTCCAGAGTCTCTCATTTTCCATTATTTTGATCGGGTCACAAGTCAACCTTTGGTATTATCCTTTAGACATTAATCTTGAATTTAAGTTTAATTATCTCGATCAAACAACATCAAGTGATATAAATAATAGTAAGTGGGTAAATAAAGCGATTAACAATTCGTGAGGCCTTGGTTTGTTAGTGTTTTCATTTAGTCATAGGTCAAAACTTTTGTATAGGTCAAAACTGTGGTGACATTTTTTTCAATAGAAAAAAACATGTAACTTTTATTCAAATATAAAACCAAAGTTACATATGAACCTCCCTTCTTCTCCATCTTTTCATACCAAAAAGGCAATAAAACTGCCTAAAATACTACGCATCCTTCCTACATCAAAAACCTGCATTTGCCTTCAAAACAACACCACACAAACTCCACAAACTTACTAAAAACATCTCTTACACATTGAGTCTAAACAACTAACAACAAAAAATGACAAGGAAACTATAAAAAAATTACATGATAGCTATAAAAAACTGACATGACAGTTATAAAAAACTGGCTAAGACATGCCCATAGTCTAGTCAAAATATATAATATTACCATGTTTCAATCATAAGGCCATCCATGGATTCTGAGCACTGAATGTATCTAAACATTTCAAACATTTCATCAATAGAAGCTTTGGATAAAGCATCGTCCTCCTCATTGTGGCACAAAGAGACGACTTGAAAATGATGAGATAATAATCTTACTCTCCTCATCCAACTAGACAAAGACAAAGAATGCATAGAATTCAACCTATTTTCCTAGTTAATGATTACTTTTGAGTGCTCATTTACCCATTAATCTCCAAAATTCCACTCTTATTTGCGAACCAAAACAAACCCCAAAGAGAAAGAAGTTCAACCAAAGTGTTTGTACCCTTTCAAATTCCCATCTTTAATCTTATAATATGATTCCTTCGCATGTAGATGACCATTCTTGCACCACACCACCCATCCTTCTCAGAAACATAAAAGAAACCACTAGGAATATCCTCCGAAAGAGCATGAACTTTTTTACTTCTTCCTTTTGTTCTATTATTTTAAAGCTACATAAATATTTGAAACTGTAATATGGAGAGATGGCTTAACATCTTAGAAAATACAGTTTTTACCAACCTTCCATATATCCCAGAAGATAAAAAAAGGTAGATCCTTAAACCTATATTTTCTATGAAACCATCTAAACAAGCTATCTTCCAAGAAATTTACTTTCTAAGGAAAAGAAAAATAAACCATATTGCTTACCTCCATCCAAATCGAATTGAAAAATTGGCAATGATAAAAGAGATGAGGTACTAATTCAATATTTTTCCTCCATAAATAACATAATCCTAAACAATAAAAACCACACTTTTAACTTTTCCCAAACTAATTTTTTATCATTCATTGCCAACCAACAAAAACATTTAATTTTTAAAGGAATATCGCTCTTCCATAAATATCTTATCCATCATTTCTGATCTCCAACAAGCCCATGCTCGATAATAACATTATACGCCATATTTTTTGTGACTTCGTCGGTTTTTAAATTAGAATCCCACACAATTATATCTCCCCTATCTTCGAGAATGATCCCAACATGCAAAAGAGAAAATAAAAAATTTCCATTCATCTGCAACTTGAACTGGCAAGTTTAATTTCATAGCTGTGATCCAGGAGAATATTGGTGGCCACCCACCTATTCCTCTTGGACCCCACCATTGTTTCTTTCAGTTTTCCAGTTTCCTTAATTGTAGCACAATTTACTATTTTTGCCAGTTTTCGAGTCCTAAACTTTCGGAGTCGTTTTGAGGCCCTAAACGACATTTTTTTGGCATCAAATGGTTGAGAAAATATGAGTTCGTTCTAGACTTAATATTTTCCATTTATCGATGTAGTCCTTAAACAGATCTTTCTAACGATGTATCATACGCGTCAAACAAAAGTAGTATGCTAAAGTTACGACCCTGGGAAATTGATGTACCAAGTTACCCAACGGGGCCCACATTAAGGCATTTCACCTCCTAGGGTTAGGTTTTTGGATGTGTAGGGTTTCCATCGTTTCTCAATAATATATAGGCCTTCGAGCCTCATTGTAACACAGAATTCAGAGGCATGTAGCCGCCACATCTCTTCTCAGAGATAAGCTACCAGCACTCTAACTAGTTTATTTCCATTCTGTATGTAAACAGGTTTCAGTTATTGATTAATGAAATGAAGTGTTATTTCTGTTGCATATTTGTTTCTATAGTTATTTGTGTATACTGTTGCGTTCCTGCATAAATCCAGATCAGTGGTATCAGAGCAATCCGCTCTTTCTCGATCCTTCTTTGCATGTCCCCAACGAGGGCGAGGTATAAAGATTTAGGGCTCGATCTAGTTGAACCTTTGCAAGATCAGCCTCGCAAATCCCAACGACCACCCATGGGGGATGAAAAGAAAGACGAGGGCGCAGAAGATCCTATCAAAATGTTGCTCGAGCAGGCCCTTGAAAAACAAAGGAACACGATGATGGATAACTTCACACAGATCCTTCAACGACTTCCCACTGGCAGTGCATCTGCATCTAGCAGCCACTCTAGAGGCACAACCCCTTTTAAAGTACAAGTAAACTTCGACATTCCCATATTTGATGGTCGAATAAATGCAGATGTTGTAGATAGATGGTTGAATCTATTATAAGTGTATTTCTCAGTTCATGATTTTTCCTGACCGGGAAAATATTACTTTTTCTCTACTCAAAGTTGCCCCCCATGTCAAGGACTGGTGGGAAACCTACTGTGCAAAAAAGGACGAGGAGGAAACCTCTATGTTCTCAGTCGTACCCACTTGGAATTATTTTGGAGATGCCATAAAGGGACAATATTATCCGGTCGGGAGCTATGAGGACAAGTACATCCAATGGATGACGCTGCGGAAGGGTGATTCCATGAAGATGGGTAACACTTTTTGGCCAAATTTGGCGATGAAAACCTGATTTTTTACTCATGTGCTAGATAGAAGCCCTCAAAACGC
>LPNX011104768.1:0-13197 GCA_001517045.1 Pseudotsuga menziesii
AGAGCATGAACACATGAATTCTGATCATCTAACGCTATATTCCAGATACGAGGAAGAAACAAAATGGAGTGTTACACAAAGAAGGTACAATCACATAAACAAAAGAAGCACAGACTGTAATATCAACAACACATGAATCTCTGACAAAACTCTCATGCATTTACTTTGTCATTCCAAAAATAGATATGTTCTCCAAAATTATTCACGACCCAATGGGTTCCAATCCCCATCTCATAAAAAGATACAAATTTATAGATAAAACAATAAGTCGGCCCCCAGCAGATCAATAACAGAATGATCGACGTAAATTAGAGTTTGTAACTGAATTCCTACACCACTATGAAGTTGTTACAACCCCATTCCTAACAGATCACAAAGTACAAATCAATTGGATAACAAACTTCGCCCAATAGTTCCACGTCTTTGCCCCAACAGCTCCACGTCTCTGCCCCATCAGCTCCTTGTCTTTGCCCCATCAGCTCCATGTCTTTTCCCCATCAGCTCTTCAGTACCTGACACCTGTTCCTAGGGGGGAAGAATATACTTTGTTTTCCCAAACCGCTCTATATCCTTCCACTGCTCCGAACTTGGGTTGTCACACTCCATCATCTCCCGAATTGCTACCTCGAGCTCCATAAATGCTTCATAAGATTTCTTGGGCGATCTGGCTCTGATGATTGCGAACTTCTACAGGATTTCGAAGTCTTCCGTCAACATGTTCACAATGGTTTGTCCTGTCAGGCTCTTTTCCAAGTTATTAAATTTTGAGTGGTCCATGCGAGCCCGGACAAGCAGGTGATGATAATGTTCCGACGGGAGCATCCGACCTTCTTCGTCCCAGAAGGACGGTAATCCATCTTCGAACAGCTCTTTAAACTCTTGTTTGAAATTATTGACCTACACAAGCAATTCCTCTGACTTGTCTTGGACAGTCTTCATTAAATGGTGTTTGTGGATGATCTTCTTCGCCCACAGCACTATTGAGATTCTGTCCTTTATGCCCATGTCGTGCAACTTCTGGTATGTCAGTGAATTCAGAAAATTTAATGCGTTCTGAGCTGTAGTGAGGGGTCTTTTTGCTATGTGTTCATTTACCAATTTCAATTTTTGTTGAGCCGAATCTGTCAGTATACTTAAATCATCAATAAAATTCAAGTAGTGTCGGAACTTAGTAATCTCTATAGTCAGGGTGTCCCAAATGATATGTTTCGCCCCCTGAAGAGGGCCTTTCCCAATGCATTTTTCTTTTAGCTCCTTGAGCTTTTTCTGTAATTGATTCCTGTCTTGCAAGATCTGTTTTTTGCTTTCATTAACTTTAACCAGTTCAGCTTTCATCTTCTAATTTTCTGCTTTCAAATCTTTGATTGCTTCTTCCTTCAAACTCACCTGTGACATTGGTACTAAAAAATCATCAGTAGAGAAATCATCTAAAGGCTTCTGGATATTTACAATAGACAAGTCTTCGTCGGTGGGAGTTTGGCTCATCAACTCTTCCATAATATCCTTCTCTTCATTCTGATCTTTTTTCATCAAGGATATTTGGGCTAACAACTCCTCCCTTTCGGCTTCCCACTTCTCTTTTTCCTCCTGTAACTCTCCGGCTCTTCCTTTGTATTCCATCATCTCCTGATGGACTTTATCATTTTCTTCTTGGAGGGCTAGCAATTCAGATGACTGAACATGTTCAGTGCCTGGGATTTTCAGTTTCTTCTTCAGGACTTGGAGGGCATTATCCTTTTCCTCTAACAACCTCTTGACTGCGTGTGTACTGTCTGAACTAGCAATGTCTGTCTGCAGCTTCTTAATCTGAACAGCATTTGATTTATTCTCTACTTTCTCATGTTTCAACTGGATTTCCAATTTATCTATCAAGACTTGCAATTTATTGATCTTCATCATGGCTTGAAGCAAGCCTGAGTAGATGATATCGCTTGTCTGTTTGTGGAGTTGAATTTTGTCCAGAGTGCTGATTTTGTCTAACCGGATTTCTATTTCAGACATTCTCTTGTCACTTACCATAGCCATCCTAAAAGTATTCCTCTCAGCATCTCTAGCAGAGACCAGAGAGGTCTTCAAACTGTACAGACTTCTAACCTTCAGGAGCAAATTTCTCGTTTCCTCCATAGACTGCTTCCTCTTTTCCATGTAACTGGATTTTAGGTCTTCCTTCGACTTAAATACGTGGCACAATTCCGAACTATCTACATCACCTTCCGGATTCTTAAAAGAGACTTGGCTTATCTGCACCGCTTTCAGGGGAACTAGGGCACCTCTTTTGGGATCATCAGAAACCTCCTCATCTATAGTTTCACCACTTTCAAGCATCTTGGCCTTTTTACGGGGCCCTTCTTCATCCACATCCATATTCTCAGCTCCAGACAAACTCCTCTTGACTACCATACCAGCACCTTCTGTTATTTGGGTCGCTGTGACAGGTGTAGCATGTGTCTCTTCATCAAAATCTGACCTGTTAGTATACTGCAGCAAATTGGCCATTTCAGCCAGCCCCTCAATAGCCTGATGCTCAAATGGTTTATTCGCGTTTGCCTATTTTCTCAATGAGATCACCTGGTGGGGGTCGTAGTTCATATTTACATATTTTATGAAATCCATATTCTCCATCAACCTTTCTATAAATGCCAGGGCACCTTTACCTTTAAAAATGAAAGGGCCTACTTTAAATGGAAATTTAATATTCAAAGACTTTCTGAAAGCACCAAAGTGCTCCTCCTCTGACAACAATCTCTGCCTCATGAACTCCAGTGCGAAAATCCTTGGGGTCAAGAAGGATGGTAGCCTATAAGGCTGACCAGTAAAGCCATATACTCTTAACACTATGTAACCTCTGTACAGGAACCAGTCCCCCACCCGCTCTTCGGGCGATGACTGCATTAGACATCTCATTTCATCCAGGACATGGGGCAGGTCTTCATCAAATAACATCCTGTATATTTCGGACATGATCGAATTGGCAAATTCGACCATGTTGATTTGCTTGGGAAAATCAGAAGAAGATAGAGCACTTAAGAACTTTAATTCAGTAACATTAGAACATAGTAACATGTTAAGCAAGTGTGTTTGAAATCTAAAAAACTGGACCTTGGGAAATTCAGTCAACTGGAGGTGGATCACTTCGGCAAGGTACTCATCTAAATTAAGCACGGGGACTGACTGGGACTCAGGACTTAAAGAATTTATTTTTAACAAGAAACCAAGGATAAAATCACCTATATGAAAATCGTCATCTAGACCTAACACTTGACAGACCAAAGACATTACCAGTTGCACCTCAGTTCTAAAAACGTGCAAGGGGTAAGGTGAGAAAAGGCTTTCGAGAGACTGACCTTCCTTCAGGATACTTGACAGGAATTGAGAGCGACTTTCACTTTCACAATTTTTGAAAAACTCGGCAAGGACAGATTCATTTACAGACTCACGATTTACAGGGTAGCTTTCGGGCAGACTAAGGTTTTCTCTGACGACCGAAGCATCAATTTTACACAGTATTTTCAACGCGGACCAACTCACAATGATCCTCTGAGAGGGAGTATAATTCACCGCGCACCATTCGGCAAATTCAGGGAAGTGGAGGGTTTGCTCCAGGGAGAAATGGTACAAAAAAGACTTGCATACATTCAGAACGTCATTTCCCTGCGAATAATAAGACCACAATTTCTCTTTGCTGCCGGACACGCTCCCTGTGGACAGGAAGGGGTCGCAGACGCCCCTGTGTCTGTCTACCAAAAATTCCTCTCTGTCATCCTGGACCCGACCAGACACATGAACCTCGCTCTGTTGGTCCATTTTGTAATTTATAATGATAATTGGATGAAGGAGTTACAGGATTAAAGTCCTACCTGGCTTACTATGGAGGCGTGTGTTCGGAACGTGCCTGGTACTGACAACTGGAAGCTCCCAAATCGCCAGGTCCTTTTCGCCGGGTCTCGAGCAAATAAAATAATCATTGGAGAGGTCAACCCTGCCTTTATAGGACCACCTAATTTGCCACGCGGACAACATTTATTGCCGCAACCACCACTTATCTCTAACTGCCGTGCACTTCTATTTTCCAGTTTCATCCACGACCGTAGATCTGGTTTCTCTTTAATTTCTGGCCTTTAGATCGTGTGCCACGTATCCCGTTCCGCCCGGCGCCTTGGTATTAACCAACGTGCAACTTCGTGCCCCAGAAACACTCACAACCGTTGCTATGCCGTACCTTCCATTCTCACCGTTGGATCAAACGCCACGTCCCACATTCCGCTGGGATTTCTGGCTTTAACCCTCGTGTAGCTTTAATCTTCGGAATCATTCACAGCCCTCGATCTAATATACCTTTATTGGTGAGCCGTTAGATCACTTGCCGCTTATCAAATTCCATTGGGCACCTTCCCTTTATCCAACGTGCAAGTTTGGGCCCCGGAATCTTGTTCAGCCGTTGATGTGATCGCCCGGCATTCATCAGCGGTCAGATCTGTCGACGTCTACCCAATTCCGTTGGGATTCTGGGACTTATCTCCCGTGCAATTTCACTCCCCGGAACTTATAATAACCGTTGATCTATCCCGTTTTGATTTCCGTCCGTCAGATGGGTCATCGGATAACAAATTCCGCTGGGCCTTTTGGGCTTATCCGCCATGCATGTTTCGCTTCTGGAATCACTCTCATCCCTCGATATGATCAGACCTCTCCTCGCCGCCGTCGGATTGAGAGAAGGATACACGATTCCGCCAGACTCCATTTTCTTAACCAACTCGTGCCTTCACAAGGCGGATTTGATGTGAACCGTGGATCTACCCAATACCACTTTATAACCTTTGATCTGTGCAGCTGGTTAAAAGCCGGAACCTGTCTTATCTTCCTTGCATGTTGCGAAGGGCGGGGGGAATACCAACCATTGATTTTCGTCCTTCCTTCATCGCGGCCTGGTCTCTTTGGCAAATTGATCGAAATTTTGACTATCATTCCACCCTTGCACTATATCCTTTAACCAAAGTATTTAAACAACATTACCTTATCCCCACAATGGTCTTATTTCTCCCTTTGTTAAATACAGGTGTTAACAGTTAGTTGTTGATTTTATATCTGATTTGGCTGCTGGCGAGCATAAGATGATAGGTAAGAACCTGCTCATCACATTGTGACCGCTCCCTGCATCTTGATCACTCTGCATTTAGTTAGGCACTTGCATCTCATTTCTTAAAGTTAAAATACAAAAACTCGGTGGGCCGGGCCGCAACCGGTAAAGCCTTCGTTTTGTTTCTTGACCTACGGTAGCTGGACCGCAAACCGGACCGATTCCCTATTCCAAACAGTCAACGGGCTAGTTGGGAACGTTGATTGGGGAGAATCCCTTACTGTTGCCGCCTATGAATTTCCAGGCCTCAACAGTTTTGGCGCTAGAAGGAGGGCCGCCAGTGTATGGCTGGCCGAGGAAACCCGTTTTCCCGAGATTATTCCACTGGTTACAGTTCTGAAAGTAGGGGACCACGCAATCCAATTCCGGAAGAAGAAGAAAGGTAGTATCTATATCTCGTTCGCAACGAAATTGTTAATGACCTAAGAAGACATACCCGTGCTTATGTGAAGAAGATTGGAGGATTGCCAATTATTCCTGAATTGCTTAGAAGAGAATACAAGAAGAAAGACCGTCCTATAACAGAAGACTCAGTGCTGGTTGGAGACTGGGAAGAACTTGTGGAAACTGCCTTACAAGAAGTTAATCTACCTTTGAATCAAGAAGCCCCAGACACCCCTTACAGTTCTCTTGTTCACACCCCTGTTGGTTCACCTCCTCACACTCCTGTTGGTTCCCCTCCGCACTCTCCACCTCAACTCATGGCCGGTGTTAACATCAACCAACCTCCTCCCAATCCACCTAATCCACCACCTGCATGGAAATCCAGGTCACCCCTAAACCTGACTCCCCCTTTGCATGACCTACCTCAAGCCTTCGAGAAGTTACTGCCTAAATTTGACCCCAATGAGAAGATCCTAGTGGACGATCACCTACAAAGTTTCTACTTGGCAATAAAAGGTCTGAGGGCTGGGGAACATGAGGATGTAGTGTGGAGACTTTTCCCGCACACCCTCAAAGGAGCTGCTGCATCTTGGTACTTTGGGTTGCCTGCTAATTCTATCCCGGATTGGGATACTTTCGAGAGAATTTTCAGAAGTAAGTATGCAGTTCAAAAGACTCACGCGGCCCTCATGAAAGGACTATGTGCTTTGAAGAAGGAGAAAAAAGAAAAGGTACACAGTTTCACGCAAAGGTTTGCAGCATATCTAAAAAAAGTTTCTGAAATAGACAAGCCTTCAGATAAAGTACTAATTGAGTACTACACTTCAGCTTTGGGTCCAGATTTGTCCATGTTTTCTAAAGGTAGGGCCAAGCCTACTTTGACAGAGACCTACGAAGAAGCAGAAGTGGTGGAAGCGGAAAGAGAAAGTATCGAAGACTATCCGGAACAATCGGGAGAAAGAGGAGAGAGAAGGAAAACTTTACTGTTCACTAAGCCTAAAGAGGAGAAAGCACCAGATTATGAGAGTATGGCCAAAATGATGCAAAAGCTGTCTAATAAGATCATAGACTTGGAAAAAGTGAAGGAAACACAGAAGTTCTATAGGCCTTATTATAAGAAAAGGGAGGAAAACAATCAGTCCCAGACTCCTCCTCACAATACTGCGTCTATGAATCTGACAGAGATAGGGATGGAAAATTTCTGTACCTTTCACCAGTAGCCTCACTCCGAAAGGAACTGTCCACAATGGATAAATTCAATGACGTTAGTTATGAATCAGATGTTGGATTCGAGACTGGCGGAAGAAGATGATGATGAAAAGAAAGAAAATGCTGCTTCTACTTCTACAAAGGAACAGGAAGAAGAGACTATGGCATTTTGGAATTCTGTCTCCTTACTCGATGCAGAAGAAGATATAACTAAAAAACACAAAGATATCAGGGAGGCTAACGTGACAACTAGAAGTCAAGGGACGGTTAGTAATGACAGTCTTTTACTCCCAAATATCAGAAAGCTGCAAAGAAATATCAAGAAGAAATTTCAAGATCAATCCGTGGCGGATAAGACTCCGGAATTCACTATTACCAGCCAAGATCCTAAGCAGAACATAACGCTTCCTGAACTAAACAAAGAAAAGGTGAATGCTGATAAATCTCAGTCCATTAAACAACAAATAGAATATGACGTTGTTGAAGATTTAAAAAAGATAAAGGCAAACGTCCCGCTGTCTGAGATGTGCAAAGTACCTCAACAAAAGGAAAAGTTGCTGAAAGCGCTGGAAACACCAGAAGAGGAGCGGCCCGCTGACAATCAACCTCTGGACGAAGAAGAAATCGGAGAAGCTAGCACTGGAGGTAAGTCTAAAACTAAATAGCCACCCTTCCTCCTGACATTTGAAATTTTTAATCATAACGTTCACAATTGTCTAGTAGACTCAGGGGCGTCAATTAATGTCATTCCCGTATCAGTATGTAAAAAAATCAATGGGTAGTTTAAGCCAACCACGTGGAGGGTGGTGCAATTGGATAGGACAGACGTTAAGGTAATTGGTGAAATGGAGGACGTTCTAATTTGTCTGGCATCAAACGACAAAGTATGCCAAGTTATCAACATCGTGATGGCTGATATACCAGACGCTTATGGCCTGGTCCTGAGCAGAGATTGGTAGCTAAATTGAATGGATACTTCGCCTCAGATTGGTCACACCTGTGGTTTCCGTACAAAGGAAGCCCCAATCGGATTAAGGTTTTAAGAGAGCCTCACATGAAGTACAATGTTACCCAACTGGATGAGAAGAATATACCAGTCGAACCTGTGTTGGGAAACTACTTTCTTGAACTAGAACCAGGGAACTATCAAGCGGAGAAGGCCAGTGACATATCTGACACCCATCCTGAACTCCTTCGTTTCTCACAGGCTGATGAGTTTGATTGTAAAATAGTAGATTTAGCAGTAGAAGTAGATTCTTTTTCAGTAGATAATGTTTTTTGGACTTTATTTTTTGATGGATCTAAAACATTAGAAGGATCAGGGGCCGGCTGTGTCCTCATTGATCCACAAAAAAATAAACACTTCCTGTCCTGTAGATTAGAGTTTGAGTGTACTAACAATACGGCTGAGTATGAAGCACTGCTACAGGGACTCAAGAAAGTGATTGAGCTAAAGGTTAGTAATTTAAAAGTTTTTGGGGATTCAGAAATAGTTGTAAAGCAAATAAGAAATCAAATACATTGTGTTTCCCCCCATTTGAAAGCTTACCAAAGCAAGGTATGGGATTTGCTCAAATGTTTTCATGCATTCAATATTGTTTCAATCCCAAGAATGAAAAACGTGGCCGCTGATATTTTGGCCACATCAGCTACCAGGCTGGTACCCACTAATAACAGATGTTCTATTGAATTACTTTTCAGGCCTTCCGTACCAGATATGATCACCAATCTGAGGGTGTTCGATGATGACCAGCAAATCATAGAATGTCTGACCAATGAGGATGTATTCAAAGGAGCGATCATCGATGATGAAAAACACCAAGCCGAGATGAAATTTGAAAATTTCGTCCCTAAAGGAGTCAGAACATTAGAGAAGATGTTTGACTTGAATGAAAAATTCCGAAGACCCGCTAATGTAAAGACGCACAGCTCAACCCTGCAGTTCGAACTAATAAACTTGGGGACGGAAACAGATCCTAAGTTTGTGAACCTCGGCAAATGCTGTTCACCTGCCGAAAGGGATAGGTTTGTCAGTTTGTTCAAGCAGTACAAAGATGTCTTTTCCTGAACTTACGCAGATTTGAAGACCTACGACACCAGCATTATCAATCATATCATCCCTATTAAAGCAGGTGTCAAGCCATATCAGCAACCGTTAAGGAAGATGCACCCCAAGTTGGAGCCACTGATTCAAAGCGAGGTAAAAAAATTGCTGGACGCTGGGATTATTTTTAAAGTCCGGCATTCAGAGTGGGTGTCAAATTTGGTGCCGGTCAGGAAAAAGTCAGGAGAAATCAGACTGTGCATGGACTTCAGAAACTTAAACCGCGCCTCAGACAAAGACAACTATCCGATGCCTCCCATGGAGCAATTGCTACAGATGGTTTCTGGTTCTGAATTATTTTCATTGTTAGATGGATTCTCTGGCTACAACCAGGTGTTAGTGGCCGAGGAAGATAGAATGAAGACAACGTTCAGAACTAAATGGGGAACTTTCGCATATAGAAGAATGCCTTTTGGACTGATTAATGCTGGCGCGACATTTCAGAGAGCTATGGACATAGATTTCCGTGGACTGATTGGACGGAATGTGGTGGTCTACATTGATGATATCACAATATTTTCAAATAAAAGAGGGGAGCACGTGTTCCACCTAAAGCAAATTTTCGAGCGCTGCCGGAAATATGGCATTTCCCTCAATCCTAAGAAGTGCGTATTCGTGGTCACAGAAGGAAAATTACTGGGGCATATAGTTTCAAAGAGAGGTATATCTATAGACCCAGAAAGAATCAAGGCCATTGAACAAATCCCCATGCCCCATAACAAAAAAGGAATGCAATCCTTCATGGGGACAATAAACTTCGTGCGTAGGTTTGTGCCTGATTTTGCTCAGACTGTCAAGCCACTGCAGCAGATGGTCAAGCAGAATGCACAGTTTAAGTGGACTGAAACTGAAAAGACTGCTTTCAACAAAATCAAAACTGATGTTGCCCATGCGCCCTCCCTGAAAAGTCTAGACTTTGATAAAGACTTCATTATGTACACATTTGCATCTGATGATTCATTGGCAGCCATGCTTACACAAAAAGAGGACGGGGGTGATGAATTCCCAATCTCTTTCATGAGCACTGGGCTTCAAGGGGCCGAGTTAAACTACCCATCCATTGATAAGCAGGATTACGCAGTATTTAAGGCAGTGAAGCTTTTCAGGCCTTATATATTAAAAATCGGACCAAGGTAATAGTCCCTTACCCAGCAGTAAGATCTCTTCTCATTCAGAAAGAGTTGGGAGAAAGAAGGGGCAACTGGGTAACAGCCCTTCAAGAATACGACCTTGAATTCAAACCGGCTACTATAGTGAAAGGTCAAGGGCTATGCAAATTGATGTCTGGAAGTAGAAACAACGAAGAACAAGCATGGAAAGAGGAAGCCGAATTGCATGTAATGGATGTATGCCCCCTGTTTACAGCTCCTAAGTCCTGGTATAGGGATCTTGTGCATTACTTACAGTCGGGGATATTACCAGAACATTGGAATTCCAAACAAAGAAGAGCTCTGCGTCTCAAATCAGCCTCCTATCATCTTGTTGAAGGAGTGTTATTCAGAAAGAATTATGACGGGGTTCTCCTTAGGTGTTTAGAAAAAGAAGATGCAAAGAAAGTAATGGCAGAATTACATGACGGTCCAGCTGGGGGACATTATTCCGGCGACACTACAGCTCACAAAATCCTTAGAGTCGGTTACTATTGGCCTACACTCTTCAAGGATGCACATGCACACGTTAGGAAATGTGATATTTGTCAAAGGTGTGGTGGAAGACAGCCCAAGGCAGCTGCACCCCTAAAGCCTATTATGATCACAGAACCATTTGAACAATGGGGGTTGGACATTATCAGGGAAATAAAACCAAATTATTCCCTGCTGCACAAGTACATTCTTACTGCGACTGATTATTTCACCTGTTGGGTCGAAGCTATCCCACTACGCAAGATCAATGAGGACGAAGTCATCAGCTTCCTACAAGATCATATCATGACCAGGTTTGGAGTTCCAATTTCAGTAGTTTTTTATAATGCCAAATACTTTTCATCAATTAAATTGACTGCATTTGCTCATGATAAAGGGATAAAATTACATTATTCTGCTAACTACTATCCGCAAGGGAATGGCCTGGCTGAGTCCTCCAATAAAAACCTCATTAGAATCCTGAAGAAGACTGTCATAGAAAACCAGGGAAGTTGGCACTCAGCTTTACCCAACGCCCTGTGGGCTGACAGAGTCACCCCCAAGTCCGCAATAGGAGTGTCACCCTATACCCTTGTGTACGGTAAGGAAGCTATCCTGCCTCCCAATATCATGCTACCATCTTCCATACTAGCTCAAGAGTCTAGGGGGTCGGATGATGAGGTTCTCCAAATAAGAATATATAATCTCCTGAAGGCAGAAGAGGCCAGATCCAAGGCTAGAGAACGTTTTAAACAGCAGCAAGAGTCAGTTAAGAGATGGTTTGACAAACATAAAGCTGGGAAAAAGGATTTTGAGGTAGGAGACTTAGTCCTCAAATGGGATCACCCCCATGATGAGAAAGGAAAGCATACCAAGTTCCAGCAGTTATGGGTAGGTCCCTTTCAGATTGTAGCCAAACTTGGCCCTGCTACTTATAAGCTGCAAGATTTACAAGGATGGGAGGAGAACTTGCCAGTTAATGGTTTGGTTCTCAAGCCTTACTTTTCTTAAGTGTCTTTGATTTTTTCTGCCTTGTATATAAATAAGCTGTAGAGTTGTTTTCAAGTCATGCTTTCATTTTATTTAATTTTAGTTTTGATTTTCAATAAGGGGAATGAACTTGCGGTTGTCTGGAGGAAATTAAGGTTTTTGGGAATAGCAAACACGTTGAGTGTTAGCCTGTGTGTTGCTAAAAGAGTTCTTTCAGCCTAACGGTTTCTCGAATAAAATGTTGTATGCATTGAAGTCCTGCTTAACCCCTGTGAATTAAACCGGATTCGAGGAGTCTGGAATACTATGTCGGGGTTCCATCCATATCACACTTGAAATGTCTAAGGAGCAACAGTAAGGGACCCACGGAAAGAAGCAGGGTGAACAGTGTATTAAATATAAATGATCCCATGCCAAGAGAAGAATGCCAAAAGACGAATAAAGAGTCAAGACTTCTATAAAAGCATCATAAATCAAAGCAAGTGCTGAATCATAAGTACTTAAGGTCAAAAGATCCTCTCCGTCCGTGAGCTGAAGCTTAAAATATACCACTCACACAAAAGGACACTATGGGATAGAGGATCCTGAATTAAAATTCAGTAAGAAAGGCGCACAGAAAGACTCAAATGAAAGGGACAAAAGTCCAAAAGCACAAGAGCGTTAAAATGGCCTGGGAACGAGGAACAAATGAATACTGCTGTTTACTATCTGCTGAGATCCTGTGGTGTCCACGCTGTTAACTACTTGAAGACAGAGGTAATAATGAAACTCATCTTCTGGCCCCAACAGAGTTATCTGGACTTGAAGATTTCAATTTCCACTTTCCCCAAAGGGACTATCATCAATGGTTAAGGTACATGCTTCTGTTGGTCGAGGAATCCATATGGCTAGAAGAATTCATTAGAAGCATTATGGTTAAACAGTCTGTTGCTCAAAGTATAATCACCCAGAGATCTAGGTTCACCAGGAAATCGCCAGTTGTTGCTGCCGCAACTGCCCTCACTACTACATTTTGACTAAAAATCCGACGGTTGTATTGTCGGAGTTTCGACACTTCCCTGTCGCATGTACGACACTATGATTTTTTTTTAAGCGTCGGAAACTTTTCGTCGGTTATCCGACATTTTGTCGAAACCGTCGGTTAAGCGACAGTTTAGTTTACCGTCGGTTGATCGTAAAGCGTCGGTTATCCGACATTTAATTCTTATTAAATTTTAAAAAAATCCTTTCCATGCCGTCGCTTAACCGACGGAGTATGAAACCTAAACGTCGCTTAATCGACGGGATAAAAAAATTTATATAAAAAAATCCTTTGTAGGCCGTCGCTTAACCGACGGATTATGAAACATAAACGTCGCTTAATCGACGGGATAATAAAAATTTATAAAAAAATTGTTCAGCAGGTGTCGCTTAAGCGACAGGTATGGAAGTTTTTTTAAAACTGGCTGTCGCTTAAGCGACGGGTATGAATGTTTTTTTAAAACAGGCTGTCACATAAGCGACGGATATGAATGTTTTTTTTAAAAAAAAATAGAAGAGGATTTTGTATAACCATTGAAATAACTCCAAGCGTCAATTCTCACTAGTTTGTAATTACCTCCTGTTTCTAGATAATCGCAGTGCTTATAGAACCCCTGACGAGAATAGAGAAAAATATATATATGAAAGAATCACGAGTATAAAAGCTGGGAAACTGTTCGTAGCATATTGAGACAACTGCGACAATGATGAGAAGTTAGATGTAACATCAA
>LPNX011104769.1:8688-27141 GCA_001517045.1 Pseudotsuga menziesii
CCCTACTACATCAATTTCAATTCCTTGTGCGAAATCACTCAGACTTTTGCTTTCAAGGTTGCTGATGCGTGCCATAGCCATGTGAGAGCTTTCACCCATTGTTTCATCAAAGTCACTAATTATCGTCTTTCCCTTCTCCATCTGGGAATGATTAAGCTGTTCCATGAAAGAATATCTCTCTGCTTCTTTGGTCTTCTCTCTAACGATTCCAAAGCAGCCGACTTTTAAGAATATCTATCTTCTATGGTCCTTCCTCTAACGAATCCAAGATTCCAAAGCAGCCAACCTTTTGATATGCAAGATTTAGAGGCATAGCTCCTTAAATATTTTTTTCTTAATATCATGCATTATGCCTTCTTCAAGTTAAGCTAGTTGTTCAAGTTAAACTAGCTGTGTGTATGCTCAGTGTTCATTCATGAATTTCATGAATTATTAGTTATCTATGTATTAGGTATTATTTAAGTATCAATTACATGTTATTTATGTATGTTTTTTTGTTTTAGTTAAATGAATTGTCTATCAGTGCCTGTTATCTATGCATCACTTAAGAGTTATCCATGCAGTAAATATGAATTATTCATACACTAACTACCAATTATTCATACATCTATAAAATTCTAAAATAAAAACACACCAATATAAAAATCAATAAACTTTTATATAAAATTTTCTGTAATTAGCTCTATAGATGTATTTATTTGAGATTTGAGGTGGACTATGACTTATGCTTTCTCATCTACATAAAGATGAGACAAGTGTACTCTAAAGATGAGACAAGTGTACTGTACAGATTGTACTGTAAAGATTGATTTTATAGCAGTAATTCAAAATTTTAAATAAACAATTATAAGAATATATATATCCGATGAATGAATAATTGGTAGCTATGTATAGATAACTCATAGTTGATCAATGGATGACTGATATGTGAGATATATAATTGATAAATTGATAACATGAAGAATGTGGAAGATAACATTTAGCTAGAAGTGGATAACTCACACTTGAACTAATTTAACTAGAATATTATGAAACTAATTTAACTAGAATATTATGAAAACTGTTTTTTTTTTTCAAATTATCTTTCCATCACTATTATTCAACTATTTAATCTTTTTTACATAATTCAACCATATAAATAAATAAGTAACCTAAAGCTTCAAGTAGCCTGCGTTTTAAGTGAAAATTGTTTTCAGTATTTTATTCGTGTATAAGCTTTGGTCATGGGCATGACGGGATTTACGAAAATAGTTTTGGGAAGATGTAAATACTTTTGTTGAATCCGTTTCACTGTTAGAAAAATTGTTCTCGGGAGGGAAGTAGTTTGGAGGATATATTTAATTATTTTAATAATTATTATGAGATTATATTTCTATTTTTACAATGATGATTTGGGATAGAAATAATGTACATGTTTTTCCACTTAAAATATTAGGAATGCCAACCTTTTCATAAAATATATTTGTTTTTTTTTAAATAAAATATATTAACCTTTATTTTTAAAATAGCATTTTATATAATATAAATATTATTAATAATTAATTATAATGTTAGTTATTTAATAACAAGTACAATAGCTGTAAATTAGCTAGTCCCTGGCTTAGTATTATATATATATTTTTGGTTTTATTGTTTAATTAATTAATATCAACATTTAATTATGACTGTGTTAATGATTATATGTAATCACTACTTTATTTATATGATTTTAATTGTTTATTTTGTGATGTTAAATAGTTAGTAGATAATGCGCAATGGCTATGATGGACAACCATTATTTTTTGATAGACAATATGTTTATTTCAGGATTATTTTATGTCATGATAATTTTAGTTCATATTTTTGTAACAAAGTTAATTGATTGTATCACAATTTATTGACTAAATTCACTCATTTCTATAACTATTTAAAAACTAATAAACAAAATAAATACTTTAAATAAATAATTGGTTCATAATTTGCAACATTTTAAAAAAATAGATCTTGAAAACATGTAAGGTTGACTTCATTTATTTAATTTTAAATGTCCTTTTTTAATTATTCAATTTTATATTACATTGTAAATATTTTTTTTTTTTAAACTAAAACAGAGGATTAGATTATAAGGAGCCGGCAAAACAGCTGTCGTGTGCTGTAACAAAACATAGCAGATAATCGATATCCCAAAGTTAAACTTGGATCGAGAGAGGCTCGACGGCCTTATTATAGTTATTTAACATAGTAGTTCAAAGGGCGGCAGAGGAATAGAGTGGGAACAGAACTCCATTTCTTCATTTCAGATCCAGTTTTGCCACAGCATTCTCCAGAGCAGCGAGACGCTTGCCGAAGTCGCCATGGACGTTTGCTTCATCTTTAAACCCTGTGCGTACCTCAGCCTTGAAGCTTTTCATTTTCGCAGCTGAAGCAGAATGATCTTCTCATAACTTCCTTAAATCGGCGTTCAGTAAGTCCCAGGATTTATTCGCAGCCTTATTGGAGTCTTCCAGAGTCTTCTCAAAGCCAGCCATGCGTCCACGAATTCTCCCCAGTGCTGATTCTAGTTCTTGGAGTCTAGCTTCCACAGACAGACCTGATGAGGATGAGCTATCCGAAGCCATAGAGAGAAGAGGGATCGCTTCTGGAGCACGCAACAGTTCTGATACTTAACCTTCAGCGCAGATTCAGCCACAGGAACAAAGGCAGAGCGCTTTAGAGCGAAGGAGGCAGGAAATAAAAGCAGCTCAGGGGACGATTTGGTCTTAGAGAGCATGAGAGCAGAATCGTAGAGCAGAGATTTCCTCTGTAGAGTCAGACGTTGGACGGGAATCTAGGAGCATCAAAGTTCTGCCAGGCGAATGAGGACGCTTGACCCTGCTAGGGGACGTCCCATCTTATCTCAATGCCATCCATGTGCAGGATTCCTCTGCTTAAACGTGCTCCTTCATTCGCTGCTTTATCTGCCATAGAGTTCAGATTTCTTAGAATGTGATAGAAACTAATTGAGTGGAAATCGTCATAAAGCGTCCTAATTCTTTTCATAATTTGAGCTAGCTGCACATTGGAGGGTCGTTTCTTATTGGAGATGGCCTGGATTAGCAGCCTAGAGTCCCCGAACACCAGAAGATTGGCAATACCTTTGGTCCTAGCAATCCTCAAGCCTTGATAAAGCCCGCAGAACTCAGCCTTATTATTTGTCCCATTTCCTAGACCCCAGGCATAGGAGCTGATCAATTTTCCATTTGCTTCAGTAATAACTCCACCACAACCGGAAATTCCCGGATTTCCCTTTGCTGCTCCATCAAAGAAAAGACAGATAGCGCTCCTTACCAGTTTCCAACTGTTGAAGGCGTCCTCATCTAACCTAATTTCCCAATTAGCTAAGAGAGCTTTTGAAGGAGTTCTGTTGTGGTGATTGGGGACAAACTGGGAAAGCCAATGTGATTCTTCGGGCTTGAGAGGAACAGTGTTAGCCAGGGAGGAGTTCTGTTCCAGTGCTTCCCCAAAAATAGCTCTTGCTTGAGCTGCTACTCTGGAAGGGTGACTTTCCTTCCCCCTGAAGGTTCGACTATTCCTTTCCGTCCAAATTTTCCAACATATGGCTTTAAGGATCCAGTTCCAGGCTGCTTGAAGGAGAGGTTTTTTGGACAGCAGGAAAGGGGAAAGTTGCATCCAGCTTGAGAGGAGATCTTGGATAGAGGTTGGGCGATTTATGCTCGGGCTAATCCTCAAGGCCTGAATCCAGACTTCTTTAGAGAAATTGCAGCCAGTGATGAGGTGATCCGATGTTTCAGTCTCCATTTTGCACAACGAGCATCTAGAGGGGCCTTCCATCCCTCGTTTCTTGAGATTTTCTCCAGTAAGGATACTGTTGTGAGCCATAGTCTAGCAGAACATGTCTATTTTTGGAATGAAGCCTTTTTCCCACAGGAGTTTCCAGATTGCAGGATTGGGAGCAGCGCCAGGGGCAGCCTGAAACTTCTTGTAGCCTTCAGCAGAGGAATAATTTCCTGAATTACTCCCCCATCCTCTTTTGTCTCGAGTTCCTTCCTTGATGGGAGATTTTCCTTGGAGGAGGACTGAGAGCAAATCAGACTCGGCAGCAAGGTCTAGAGGGGGGTTGCCTAGGTCCCACCCTATCCAAATGTTGTCTTCCCACTGAGACAAGTCCGAGAGCGAGATGATGCCTTTGTTTAACAGCCAGCTTCTGAGATGCTCCACTTCCCTGCAAGACCCAAGAGGGGCATCTCCCATGATAGATTCGTCCCATACTCTTATAGTTTTACCATCACCAGGGATCTAGTAAAGGTTACTTCGGAAAGGTTCTAGAGCTTTAAGGCAAATATTGTAGATCGGGGAACCATTTCTGCTTGGGGGAGGCATATCCAAGCATCTTTTTCTTGGGCTGGGAAAGTATTTCTTCCTTAGAGCTTTCTTGCTCCAACTGTCTTTTCCAGTAACAATTTGCCAGAGCAGTTTGGCTCCTAGAGCCAGGTTTTGAGAGGAGAGACTTCTCACTTGCAGCCCTCCTTCATAACGAGGTCTTTGTATCTTTTTCCAGCTAATCAGATGGAATTTCTTCTCGTTCCCCTTTCCTCCTTCCCACAGAAATTTTCGAAGCATACTTTCCATTTTGTGAATGACCAAAGCAGGAGCAAGCATGATGGATGATTGGTAAATAGGCATGCTATTAAGGACAGCTTTTAAAAGAACGGTTTTACCTTCGGTATTGAGCCAATTAGAACCCCAACTTTGGATTTTTGATTTGATTTTATATATGATGTTATCCCAGTTTGCTGATTTGAGTTTGTTTTTGCAGATGGGGATGCCAAGGTAGGGGAAGGTCTCCCAGTTAGCTGTACCATCCATTTCAAGAATTCTAGTTATTCCTCGGAGCTCTCTTGCTGAATAGTTCCGGCTGTAGATCTTGCTTTTATGGAAATTGATTTTGCTTCCAGACACCTCCTTGTAGATTTCCAGTTCATTCTTAAAGTATTCGGCAGAATGAGAGCTCGCTCCTCCTAATAACAAGGTATCATCTGCAAATTGAGCATGGTTTATGCTCCGGACACCATGCACTATTCGGAGGCCAGGCAACGTTTGGGAATCCTGGCAGAGGTTGAGCTGAAAGTTGAGAAATGAGGCTTGAATGGTGTAAAGAAGAGGGGACAGCGGGAAGCCTTGCCTGAGACCTCTGGTTGCTTTGAAGAAGCCCGTAGGTCTCCCATTTACTAGAGGGCTAATCCAAGGAGAGTCTACACAGCCTTTTATCCAGTTTATAACGGTGGAGGAGAAGCCAAATTTGGCCATAACAGCAAACAGAAATTCATGCTTGACACGATCAAAGGCATTTGCTAAATCAAGTTTGATGATCATACCTTTCTCCTTACGCTGGCAGCTGGAGTGAATAGCTTCTTGGACGAGAATGATGTTGTCCAAGATTTTCCTTCCCTTGATGAATCCACCCTGATTATCAAGAATAATTTTGGGCAGAATCCTTTTAAGTCTGGAGGCAATGATCTTGGTGATGATCTTATACCCTGTGTTGCACAAGGAGATCGGTCTGAAACGGTTGAAGTTATTGGCACCTTTTTCCTTCGGTATCAGAGCTAGAAAGGAAGAATTGGTGCTTCCTCCCAGCCTATTAACTAACTGAGAGTGCCGAACCATTTTAAGGAGATCATACTTTATAATCGACCAGCAGCTGGTGAAGAATCTAGTGGTGAAGCCGTCAGGGCCAGGCGCACTGTCCGGTTTCATAATCGATAGGATCTCTTTAAGTTCATTCATAGAGACAGGAGTTGTGAGGAGGTTGTTGTCTTCCTGTTTAATGAGGTTTGGGATAAGGTCAAAAGGGTGGGCGTTGGTGTCAATAGGATCCTCAATGGGGGCAATGTATAACTCTTTGAAGGAATCATGGGCAGCCTTCTTGATGCCCTCAAAGTCTTTGATAAGGACTCCATTGTAGTTGATTTCAGAGACTGCATTGTGGTTTTTCCGAGCCTCAGCCTGCTTGTGGAAATACTTGGTATTTTTATCTCCACTCATGAGCTAAAGATTTCGATATTTCTGCCTCCAATATTCCTCTTCCGTCCTACATGTTGTGACGAAGGCTTTCTGGAGCTCCTCTTCCTTTCTTAGCATGCAGTCAGTTATATCTGAGACATCCATGAGGCATTGGTGGTCTTCCAATTCAGTTTGTGCAGCTTTTCTTTTTGAGGAGGGCGTGACAAGGAGTTTTGCCCAATTTTTCAGATCTGTTTTGAGTCTTTTTAGCTTGGATTCCCAAATGAAGGAAGGGGAGCCTTTAATAGGAGTGGCCCAGGAATCAGTGACAACTTGAAGAAAATCCTCCTGCTGGATCCAAAGGGGGCTGAAGCGGAAGGGGATTGGACCGAGGTTGGGGGCGGGAGACAGGTCAAGAAGGATGGGTTTATGATCCGAGGTACAGTGAGGGAGGATTTTGGAGGAGGCCAAAAGCCCAAGGGTGAGAAAGGAGGAGTGGACTAGGAACCTGTCAAGCCGGGCAGCCACATGACCCGGTCCAACTCTCTTGTTCGTCCAAGTGAACTTCCCTCTAGATGGTTTTATGTCAAGGAGATCCCAGCCAAGGATAATATCCTCCACCAATTCCCTCGAGGGGTCCCTAACCAGCGAACCACATTTTTTCTCACTTAAGGCCAGAGTAACATTCAGATCGCGAGCCACAATAATATTATAAAGACGCTGATGATTGAGAAAGGATTCTAGGCTATTCCAGCAGATTTTTTTTTTCCGATTGCAGAACAGGAACATAGAGATTGAAGAGACTTACCGAATGCCCCGAGGGTTTGTGGAAGAGTTTAGTAAAGATCCAGTGGAGCTCACGAACTTCAGCTTTAAGAGTATAGAGATTGGAGTCCCAGAAGGTTGCAATACCTCCAGAGTCTCCTCTAGAGTTGATGGCAGTCCCGGTGCCTTTTTTCCAGAACTTTTCCCCAGCTTGGAGGGCAGCCGATTCCTCCATTTTTGTTTCCTGGACAAGCAAAATCTCAGGGTTATGAATTCGGACCAGATATTTCATAGCTTCTTCTTTTGATCAAGACCTTAATCCTCTGCAATTCCAGGAGATGTAGCGCATTAAAAACGATGGGGGGAGGTGGCCCCTTTTGAGGCCGGACCAGTTCCTTTCTTCGATCTGGTGTTCATGATACCTTTCAGTGTTCTTTGTGAGCCTTCAAGGATCTCTGAGTAGGAAGCTTCTTCCCTCTGCTTCTTTTTTGACTTTCGGCCTCTTGGATTTTTGAAGGGAACCGACGGCAGACTACTTGAAGAGTCCCCTTCATCTAATTCTTCATCTTGATCCATTTCTAGCAGAAGAGGATCCACGCCGGTGTCTTTGAGAGGACTAGATGGATCAGCAGGGGAGGCTCCTCTTGGGTGAGGAATTTCCCCCATTTCCAACGGCTCTTCAATATGGGATGCGGCCTCTTTTCCTTTAAGTGGATCGCTGGTCCGATTTTCTGCAGGATCGCTGGCTTTTTCTGGATCTTCTTCCTGAATGACGATTGGAGTTGATTTGATGGCTTCCTGGAAGGAAGAGCTCGATGGAAGATTTTGCATGTTACTTCCTGTCTTTTTTTCATGATTTTTGTTGCCAGATTTGCCCTTTTTAACTTTTTGCCAGCCCTCATCTTCATCATGGACTTGAATTTGAGGACAGTTTCTTTGGAAATGTCCATGCTCGTGACAATGCCGGCACTTGAACGGGAGCTGCTCGTAATCCAGCTTTTGGTAATGATGCTAGTCTCCAATTTTCAGCTTAACTTCTTCAGGTAGCCCGGCTTCCAGGTCAACCTCCACACAAATCCTGGCGCAGGAGTACTGACCTTTGTTCTCCGCTTTGTCTATGTATCTCCCCAGGGCATTCCCTACTTTTTCGAGGGTTTGTGAGTTCCAGCAGTGAACTGGGAGATTTGGAAGCCTTACCCACACTGGCACTTCCTTTGGGACATCTACTTCAGCATTGAAGTCCGGGGTCCATTTGTTGAGGTACAACCCTTGGGTCCCCATGAAGTACGGGCCGTTTCTAAAGACGAGATCTCAATATTCTTTGGAAATGAATTCAAAGATGAAGAATCCTCTTCCAACAGGGTAACAGGTAACACTATTCTTGAGTTGAGGTCGCTAGTTCCTTTGGATCCAATCGTCAGTGGTTTTAGTAGAGGGCCATAGCCCCATGAACTGCCCAACCAGACCTCGTTCAGCTAGGGCTAGGGTGATCTTGATAGGCTGATCAGTCGGGAGATCAATTTCCGGGACAGCATCCAGTTTCTTGATAAATTTTGGAATGGAGGGGGTAGCTGGTTTGAAGCCCGGAGCAGAAAACAGGCGCCTGAAGGATTCCTCAGCAGAGAGAGGCGAGGAAGGAGAGTGCCCTCCCCCAGGCGCAGCCATGGGGGCGGCCAGAGATCTTGAAACCCTAGGCGGCTGTAAAAAACGCAGCCTCAGAGCATGCGAGCCAGGAGCTGCCGATCTAGACAATTCTCTAAAAAATTACATTGTAAATATTATTATTATAAATTTAAAAACTTAAATCTTCAAAAACTATTCATATATAGATAACATAAAACAATTATTACTAATCAATATATTTTTTCATTCTTTAATTAAAATAATATATTTAGTAAAACAATTCATTAATTTATGTAATGTTAACTTAATTATTTAATTAAAATAATATATTGATTAAAAAATTTATGGTTAATTTCATTTTATTATGTAATGTTGATTTCTTTTTTAAATTGTTTAATTTTATATTGTTTTATAATTTTTATTATTATAAATTGTTTAAATGATATTTTAACAAAAAATTGTTTTGAATTGTTTATAATCAAATCTTGTTTAATTGTTTATAATCAAATTTTGAGGAATTTTTAGGGAATTGAAAGTGTAAGCAGGGTGCCATAAATGAGCAATTTAAAACTAATGAATGTTGCTTTGGTATTTGTAAAATAATTAATATGTGTACCATTTTTTTAACTATGTGGTAATTTTTTATTTTTTTTCAAATAAAATAATTTTAAAATAATTTTTTAAAACTAATTGTCACCTCTAACAAAGGTTATTTAGTCAAATCAAAGCTTGCAACCAATTATAAAATAGTAATTTTTAATTTCAAAAACTAAAAAACATATTTTATTATTAGAAAAAATAAAATTATTAGTTAATTTTAACAAAACATTATAAAGTAACTATAAATTTGTTAAAATTAATAAAAAATCAATGTAGTTTTGACAATAAATCAATTACTAAGGGACTAATAATTATTAATTATAAAAATTAAGATATCAAATCACTATACACTTACCATTTATTATAATTGAGTGAACTGCGAACATTTCTGTGTAAACCCTAACCCAAAACCACCTCAAAACACCATCAACACAGTAATATGGAAATGTTAATGAGTTGGAATTTACTATGTGATTAAATTGAAACTATGGCTTATCCTTTGATTATACTAAGGAAGACTATAATCAAAGTTCTAAACACTAGAAGTAGTATATTCATTAATGATCTTCAAAGTCCTTTAATGGATTGAAAGGCATTCAAGTTAAGTTTTTTTTATATAAATAATTAAATAAAAAATATATTACTAAAATGATATGCAATTCTAATATTAGTAGGATAAATTGAAATAATGATATTAATAGGATAAAATAAAATTTAAAAAATGTGAATATAAAGTTTGGAAAAAGTCAGGGTATTTCTCTTGATTTTGGGATGATGTCTAATTATCTATTGGTGCAGAGGAAAATACTTCATCATACAATCATCGGATTTAAAACCAATTTACAATCTTGCAATAATTAAATTAATTATTACTTTTTAACTTATTCAACTAAAAAATTATACAATAATTTATAAACAATATAAAACTTTACAAGAATAATTATTCCATCCTTACCAACTAACTCATTTACAATAGTGGGAAGGTATATTAAAAATTGTTAAAAAGAAATGATTTCTTTTCGTATCTTTATGTTTTAAATTTCCAAATAACAAAAATAAACAAATAAATATATTAAAATAAAAAAAATTCAATAAATCGACAAATAATCACCCTCAAACAGCAGCATTCATTCATTAGATACATATTGCCCCTTTCCTCCTTCAAAAAGAAACAATACAAAAAGCGAAACTTCCAAACTAGTAAACATATAACATTCTACATTATAGAGAGCTATAGTAACTTAAATACATGAATGATAATCAAGTTATTCAATAAATTTTTAAAAATATCATTTAATTTATATTCAAATACAAAAGCCTTTTAATTCAAATTCTAAATACAAAAGCCATGTAATATATGTGATTTCTATAATGTTAACCGTAGGTATCATATATATATGTATATAAGAGGTATCAGGAGTTTTTGGTCCAATATTAGAGCTGGATGATCTTGGTCAAAGCCGAATGGTTTTTTTTGGCGGATGAGTGCAGTCTGGTCAGTGCCTGTGGTGTTCTCTGGCGGATGACTTTAGTTTGTTGAGGCGCAGGGTTTCTTGGCAGTTGATTCGGCTTTCGCAAGGTGGTTTCAATGCGTTTTTTACAGGTATGCACGGATTTTTTTCCTTGTATTCTCTGCTTTATGTTTCTCCTTCTAGAGAGCTTTGTATCATCAGGTATCTAGCTCTAGGGAGCAGGGTTTAGAGCTTTGATAGCTTGTTGTGGGTTTGATGGTGTAATTCTTGGCCGTTTATTCTGGTTTTTTCGTTGCGGGGTATAGAGCTTTGATAGCTGGTTCCAGGTTTATGGTGTAATTTCGGGCCGGTTATTCTGGATTTTTCAGGAGTTTCTTGGCCTTTTGAGTCGTTTCTAGTGACAGTATTGTTTTCTATTCTTGTGCATTCTTTTTGGAATGTATGATCTCATTCATAAAGAATATTTAAGTTTCCGATAACTTATCTTCCGAGAACTTATCTTGAAGCGGAGTATTGGAATTGGGTTTTAATGGGGTAATCTTGGTCTTTTGATGAATTCCTGGAGTATTTTCTTGGCCGTTGAGATCGCCTTCCTCAACTTTGGTGTATACAGTGCTTGAATATCCATGCTGCATTTTGACAATTTCTCTGATTAAGCTGGAATGTTATTGTTCAACGCTTTAAATCATCAATGCTGTGATCCTACCAAGTTTCGTTGGGTAGTGAATGCACTGTTTATGTGGTCATTGGGATTTGGTTTTGATTTTCTCATTTGTTAGATATGTCATGGGCGTTGTTTATCCCGTTTGGGAGTGCTGTGTGAATCCTGATTCTGGAGTTTGTTCTGGTGGTTTTTTCCAGCACTTCTGCGTTGTAATGGTTGGCTTTTTTCTATTTTTGGAACGGTGTTTAGCTGGTTGGAGGGTTCCTCATCATTAGTGCTGTGGATGCCTTGCTTTATCTGAGTTTTGATCTTTGGATTTGTGGTGATTGGTTTATGCATTGATTCTACTTTTTCTGTGGAGAAGGAGTGGTTCTTTTCTCGCTCTGTTTATGCTTCACTTTCAGGGGTCTTTGGCCGGGAGGGTTAAGTGACTATGGATCTCTGTCTCTTGTGGAGGTGTTTATCTTGTCCTCGGGTGTTGTTTTGTATAATTTTGGACAGTTTTGGGTTGGGGGATCTGTTCGATTGATTTATTATGTCGCTTTGGGCGACGAAATCCCTGGCTCGTACTCTGCCGGGGCGATTGAACATTATTAAACAGGATATTGGAGAGGAGAATCGGGTCACTGCGACCTATCTGCCTTTGCAATTAAATCTGGGCGATTTGGGGCCTACTCTTGAACTTGATGATACTTTGGATAAGGTAATTTCTCCTTTGGACTGTCTAGTTGGAGGAAGTCTGGGTGGGCGAACTAATTTGTCTCGTTTGAACCCTTTACATCCTTGTCCTGTTGTTTCAGCTCCTGTGGGACATCTGTCTGTTTCTCGGACGGGTTTTGGTGAGGATAAACGAGTATCTGTGGTTTATTCTCCTGGGAAAGATTTGGGTGATAGGGACTTCTCGTGTTTGGGTTCTCAGCATGAGGTTTGTTCGGAATATGATTTACAGGTCTCCTCTTGTTTGGCGAGACGCGGGCAAGCCCCGCCAGCTCTTCAGTTGAATGAGAATAGTATTTTGGATCGGATTTTGCCTTCTTCTTTAAGATTGGGTCCCTCCCCAGATACTTTGGGTATGATGAACAGCGAAAAGGGTGCTTGTGAATAGCATATAGTTTCTGGTTGTCATCTTGACAAGTCTATCCGTTTATCGGTTAGTCTTCAGGACGCTGGGATGGTTCAAGAGGTTAGTAAAGGAATAAATGCAGATCTTGATGCGAATCATGAAACTATCAAGTCTATGGATTCTGATAATGAATATATGCATGATCCTCTTTTTTCTGTAAGCAAAGGAATATCTAAGTCTAAGAAGAGGCTGCCTAAACCTATCAAGAAGAATAATCCGGTTTTAATGACTTTGGGGGAATACGTGCTTTTAAATGATATAGTTCTCACCAATGCATTGACTTTGGTTGGGAGGTTTGGAAGGCGTAATTATAATTCTGAATCTCTACATGGGTGGACTGTAATGGCTTGGAATGCATTTATCAGCACTAGTCCTGAGATTTATATCCTCCCAAGGGGCTGGATAGCTTTTAAATTTGCATCAGTGGATGATGCTGATAGGATACTAGCTGGTGTTTGGAAATGGGATAATGCTGGCCTACTTATCAAGAGATGGACTCCTTTATTTGATCTGCGGAAAGAAAGGTATGACCAAATTCCTATTTGGGTCAAACTTCCAAATTTACCTTTTGAATTTTGGTCTACTGATTTCTTCAGACTTGTTGGGAATACTTTGGGAACCCATTTGGAAACTGATTTTTCTTATTTACACTCTGGGGTTTGCTGCATTGGCCGGGTTCTTGTCTTGTTAGACTTTCATATGGGTTTACCTGCTGAATTGGTTATTAAAAAGGGTAATTGTGATTTCTCTCAGCCTTTGGATTATTTGGGAATTCCCTTTAGATGTTTTAGATGTCATGGGTTTGGACATCTGGAAAATTATTGCTCTCTTCCTTTTAAAAAACATTCTTCTTCCAAAGTATGGAGAGTAAAAAATGATGGGATTCAATCTTCTGTAAAGGCTGGTATGTTTGTGGATGAGATTTTGGATAATGGGAGTGTCAAAACAGATGGGATTCAGTCTATTGCAAAGGCTGGACTGACTGTGGATAAGAATTTGGATATGCATTCTGTTTCTCCTAGTTTTGAACCATTAGCCAATCTTAAACAGTTAAGCATTTCTAAATCTATGGACGACATTGATAACATTCCATTTTTGAATCTTTCATTTGAGGCCTTATCTCCTACTGTTCTAAATTTATCTTTGAAGGATCTTGGTGTTGTATCTCCTTGTAAGGCTATTGTTAGCAAGGGGTATTATCTTTGCTCGTGCTCAAAATCTGTTCAGGAGATTTCTCGGTCTGTCAAGGATAAACCTGGGAATATTGAAGTAGATAAGGGTCTGCTTGGGGATGAAAATGTATTACATCCTTTAAAGATAGGTGTTGGGGCGCTTAGATCTTTTTCCCTTAACATGGTTACTTTATGATCCTTATGTCCTTAAATGTTAGGGGTTTGGCTAGTCTTCCCAAGAAACTAGCAGTTAAGAGACTTATCGATCAACATGCTGTTGATGTTATTTTTATACAAGAAATAATGATTGAGGGGTGTGTGTTGGTTCATGATTTGGAATTTTTTATTCATGGATGGCAGTTCATTTCGGTGGATGCTATGGGCAGATCGGGTGGACTTATTTTAGGATGGAATTCTTGTAATTTTATTTTTCATAATGCATGGGCAATGAAAGCAGGGTTGTGTGCTGTTTTATTTTCTTATGATTTACAAAAGGAAATATCCTTTGTCAATCTCTATGCGCCCTATCTTGATTGGGAAACTTTCTGGAATAACTTGATCAAGACGAACTGTTCCTTGACTCCTTATTTAGTTTTTGGAGGCAATCTTAATTTTTCCTTGGGTCATTCTGAAATTTGGGGAGTTCATGCTCAAGTTGATCCTTTAACTAATTTTTTCCACAATCTGTTGGAGAGATTGGGGATTGTTGACATCAATCCTTTGGTTTCTATTCCTACCTGGAGTAATCGTAGGGTTGGTTCTGAGGGTATTTGTAAAAGGTTGGATCGTCTTTTAGTCTCGGCTGATTTCCTAGATTGTGATTTCCTTCTTAAACAATGGATTGGATGTGGAGGTGTATCTGATCATCAACCTGTCTTTCTGCAAATTTCTTCTCAAATTCCTAAGGCCCATAGCCCTTTTAAATTTAATGCTGGATGGCTGGATCATATTGATTTGGTTGAAGCTTTAAAAGATTCTTGGGTTCTTTTTGATGTTCAGTCTGCTTTATCTCCTGATGCACAATTTAGTGAGAATCTTAAGCGAATTAAAGTAATTTCTACTAAGTGGTCACTGAATAAAAAAGATCAGAACATTAAAGATTTGGTTGATATTGAATTTGAGTTGAAAAGATTTCATGATAGACATATTTATGGTATTATATCTGTGGTTGATAAAGATTTACTGATTGAGATTGAATCTCGCAAGAGTGCTATTCTTCTTTTTCGGGAAAAGGAGGCTCGCCAGAAAAGTAGGGCGTTATGGTTGAGCTGTGGTGATGATAATACTCCTTTTTTTCACAAATATACTGCTCATAGGAAATGCCGCAACTCGATTTGGAAACTTTATGATGATTTTGGAAATCTTATGGAAGGATATGAGGCTATAGCTGAGGCTGGAATACATCGTTTTGAAAGCCTTTTTAAAGAAGAATTTGATCTCCATCTTCCTGAAATTGTTCATAGTGCTGGTCATTTCCCATCTTCTGTTTCTGAGGATGATAATGCTAAGCTTATGCAGGCTATTACTCTTAAATATATCAAGCATATCTTATCCATCAGCAAAAATGATAAGAGTCCTGGACCGGATGGTATTCCTGTTAAGGTGTATAGATTCCTGTTTGATGTTTTGGGTGAAGACCTCTTAAGAGTCATTGAAATGTCCTGCTTAAGTGGCAAGATCCTAGGTGTTTTTAACTCTACCTTTCTTGCTCTTATTCCTAAGATTGATAGTCCTTTATTTTTTAAGGATTTTAGGCCTATATCTCTGTGTAATTTTGTATACAAAATAATTCGTAAGATTATCTCGATCAGAATCAGAAAGGTTTTGAGCAGATGTATTTCTGGTGAACAGTTTGGATTTTTGCCGGGAAGGCAGATACACGATGTTGTAGGTGTCATTCAGGAATGTATGCATTCTATGCATGTTAAATCCTTAAAAGTTGTTATGATTAAGATTGATCTTTCTAAAGCCTATGATCGCGTCAGCTGGGTTTATCTTTGGGTTATTCTTGCTCAAATGGGTTTTGATGGGAATTTTATTGCGTGGGTTATGAGCAGTCTATCATCTGTCTCTTTCTCTCTGCTCATCAATGGTGTTGCTACTAATTTTTTAAAATCTGGTAGAGGACTCAGACAGGGGTGTCTGTTGGCACCTCTTCTGTTTCTTATTGTGGTTGAAGGCCTTGGGAGGGCTATTCTTCATGCTACACTAAGTGAGACTTATCATGGTTTATCTTTTGGTAATGATATCGTATTAACTCATGTCCTCTTTGTGGATGACATTGTCATGGTTAATGATGGTTCTGAACAATATCTCTCTACTCTCTATGAGATTTTAATGCATTTCTGTAAGGCATCTGGGATGCAAATAAATGTTAATAAATCTTCTTTATAATACTCCTGTATGGAATATTCTGAAGTTATTACATTACAGAATATCTTCAGTTTTCCTGTTGATAGAATTGAAAATGGCATGAAATACCTTGGGTTTCAACTTAAACCTTGCAGATATATTATTAGGGATTGGGATTGGCTGATTATTAAAGTTGAACAAAGGATTCAGAATTAGAGTTTCCGTTGGCTTTCCAAAGGAGGTAAGCTGATATTGATTAAAGCTGTATTAGAGGCCATTCCAGTCTATTGGATGCATTTTTGGGTTCCTATGGGTGTTATAGACAAAATCCGAAAGCTTTGTTTCAACTTTCTTTGGGTTGGTAAACAGAACTCTTTTGGTTTACCTTGGATATCATGGAAGTTTCTTGCTATGCCTAAATCTATGGGTGGTTGGGGACTTAAAGTTCCTATTTTATTTGCCTAGGCACTTGCAGCAAAGAAGGTCTGGGATATCATACATGGTTCGGGTTTATGGGTTAAGATAGCAATTCAGAAATATATTTATCCAATGTATAATCTGGACTGGATAAGATCTACTGTTAAAAAGAAAAGGAACATTTCTATTTGCTGGAAAGCTGTTCTTTGGGATTTTGATCTTATTCGGAATTTTCTAGTCTGGAAGATTGGTTCTGGTAATGCTGTTCGTATTGGTTTAGATCCGTGGGCTAGATGTAAATGGAGACATGCTCTTCCTATTCCTATGATTGATAGATTACATTTGGCTGGTTATCATTTTTTTTTTCTGATATTGGAATTCATGGTATGTCTGTTTTGAAGTCACAAGAATGGTTATCTGCAGACTACTTGGGTTTTATTGATCCACTTGAGATTGCTTCTTGGAATGGATATATTTCCATTCTCAAGTCTAGCCACGTTAGACTTTCTACTGCAGATGATTGTCTTATTTGGAATTTATCTAAAACAGGCAAGTATTCTCCTAAAGAGGGATATGCTGAACTAATTAATAGAGAAGTGGAATCAATATGGTGGTGGAAGGTTTTATGGAAGATGAAGTGTCCCCTAAAAAAAAAAATTTTTAGCTGGTTTCTTCTCTCAGGTAAAGCATTGACCTGGGATCTTCTTTGCTTGAGAGGTAGAGAAGGTCCTGGTAGGTGTTTTTTATGCAAACAGAACTGTGAATCCAATTTTCATATTGCAGTAGATTGTCCTTTTACTCAATCTGTTTGGTCTATTATTGAGGATCATCTGAAACTTAATAATCTTTGGTATGGAGATTCCCTGCCTGCTTGTTTTAAAAATTGGTGCTTTCTATCAGATGTGGTACTTATCAAAGCTTTACCTATCATTGTACTCTGGTTTATATGGAAAGAAAGAAATAGAACCTGTTTTGAGGACCTTGACACAACTCCTACACAGGTTTCAAGCTATAGCTTGGGTATGTTGAAGAATTTACCACAGTTCATATCTGTGGTTTCTATCAAATCAATTTTTGTGGAAGAAATTGATCAAACTTATGCATGGGGTTACTTTGATGGATTTGCAGCTGGGGACCCAATGATTTGTGGAGCTGGAGGTATTTTGTTCATAACTGATAGGCATTATGTTACTTTCAAAGAAGGTTTAGGCTTGGGTACTAATAATTTCGCAGAATTATGTGCACTTAAGCTTCTCCTTAGGCTGGCTCGGAAGCATAATTTGGATAAAATTCAAGTTTTTGGGGATTCCCAGTTAGTTATAAATTGGGCATCTGGTAAGTATTGGTTACTGAATCTTGAACTAGCCATGATTCTTCAAGATGTTCACTATTTAGCTGACAATCTTGATTATGTGTCTTTCAAACACATTTATAGGGAAAAAAAACTTAAAAGAAGATACTTTGGCTGAAGCATGTGGCAGCGTACTTGAAGGTTTTTGGAGTACATGTCAACAGAGAGGGGTAGAAATTATAGAAACCTTTCAGGTTTTCTAATATGTCTCTATGAGATGTCTGTTTTTACAGTTTGTAGGACTGTTTTTTTGATGATGGCTACTTGCATTTTGTTCTTATCTGACAGGTTCTTTTGAATTCTTTGCTGGATATTCTTTGGAGATATTAATGCTTGGGCATTTCTGGATTATTTGATTTTGCTCCACCCTTGATATGATGCCTTGGCTGATATTATTATGCATTTTTTTGCATTTTGGTGATTTCAAGCAAAATACAAAGATCTTGACATGCGGGCTGTTTTGGCCTCATTTCTATTCGGTGCTGATATGGATATGAACTTTACATCATTTGATGGCCTGTAATTGGCCTTTTTACTAGCAGCTGATTTTTTTATCAGCTTTTTGATTTATCTTACATTATTGAGACTTCATCAGCCAGCTAGTTTTGCTCTGGTTATATTTGCTTGTGATCACCATAGATTCACAGTTGATCTGACCTAAGTGATCAGGAATGATGAAATAAGTCTACTAAGATCATACTTAATTTTGCATGGTATTTGATTTCCTTTTTGCTGAAAAGTTTTGGTGAACTTTCTGAACTTGACAACTTCACAGTTGGATCAGTTTTGGATATGGTAATGGATTTTGTGCTCCTTCTGAGGCAAATATTGTTATGTAATTGACAACTTCATAGTTGGATCTTTTGTATAATGGACTTTGAGGGCCATCTGCTGAATGTGAATAAAATATTTACGATTTTTTTCTTTGGAAA
>LPNX011104773.1:6150-19194 GCA_001517045.1 Pseudotsuga menziesii
TTTGTTTTAAATAGAGGGGATTACGAATTGCCAGGGGCTGCGCATTGACAAAGTAGAGATACTCCATTTTCTCCTTCTAGAAGAAAGAGGAAACTAGGTATTTTACAGGCATTCTCCCAATCGGGAATCCTGGGGATAGCTGAAACAGGAACATGTCTATGTTTTCGATTGATAAATCATGAAGGAATTCAACTGTGGATGGCGCGAATAGTGCCATGACTGCGTCTTGTTTTCTCTGGCGAACTCAGACTGGTAAGTATGTTTATCATATTTTATGAACACCCTATGAAATCTGTTTTGCCCAAGTTATATGCGTTCTTGGAGTAATATCTGAATTAGCCTGAAATCTTTTTCTGTTCACTGAAAATCACTATGGGTGAGTCGCCTTATACGGTTAGGAGTGTGGTTGAACAGAATTATTATATTATATTATTTAAATTTAGGGGAAGAGAGTTCATTGCCAGTTAAACTGACAGATATTCAATCTCCCAGCGTCGATAAGACCTGCGCTGGACCCTAGACGTTATCTTCTGTTTGATTCATGGATCTTCCAAGCCTGCATGCACATGGAGGTCAGGTTGTTTTTATTTTAAGATTATGCGGTCATCTAACAATCTCGTCCTCCAATTGCTGCGTGCTTACTGTCTGGGCTCGGTTCTTGGACGTCTCTCCATAGTTCCTCCCACCTAAATGCCCATTGTTCTGTGTTTTAGTATGAGGGAAAAAGATTTTAAACTGCATTTTCTTCTCTTTGAGGTTTGATGTCCATGTATCACAGTCTGCTCGGCAAAAATGAGTAATCATAGAATTGCTGATACACACTACAGAAAATGAAATTGCCAACTGCATGTGATATTAAAAATTACACGCCCTCTCTTAGCATGATATTAAATCAACAAATGAATGAAGGCTATGCGCCTACCCGATGCTACACTCTGTTAGCATTCTATTAAGGATATGTACCAGTTCTTCTAAGCTGGACAACGGATCTCTCTTTTGAAATCGTGTCCGACCTTAACCTCTAGAATGATGGGTAATTAGCACAGTCTGATGTGAGAATAAAAGGAAATACCAAGCTTTTATGTACTAATCTACATCACCATATTCACCTAAATGAAGCCAAAATATGTAAAGGTTAGTAGATACAGTATTCGCTGTTCCTGCCATAAACTGAATCTTGCATATTGTAAGTCTGGAATTATTTTGATACATAGCCCGTGTATTGTAAAGGGGAGGAAGGGAATTATGCGCATTGATTGTTCTCTCATAGCCCAGCTTATGATTTTGGTGGTTATTGACGCGAAATTATTCCTTGTCCAGGTTTCATGACTCCGTTATTTGTTGTTCAGTTCTTCTGATTCTCTGAATTCCACATGAGTGGGTTTAACATGAAATAGCAGATCTAGATGGTACTACTACTCATCTCAAATTTTGTTCCCCAATTAAGACCTTTTGTTTTGGGTTTTGTAAAGAAGAAGCTCAGTAGCTGAGAGGTTCGGTAGAATCTAAGTTACATGAGGCTTTTGAGAAATAACCTGGAAACGCTTTCCCAAAAAAGAGAGAGAGTTCCAAGAGAATGATGGAAGAGTGTTGCAACGATAATGTTGGAGATTGTAACCTCTGAAAGAAGTGAATCACTAATGAATTGAATGTCACACGTTGTGACCTTTTGTGGACGTAGCCCACGGATCGGGTGAACCACCTACATTGGCTTGTCTTCTGTGTTTATGTCTATTATTCTTGTGTTTTGTTGTATATGTCACTTTGTTCTGCAACTTTATCCTTTGATTAAGAACTTTAGAAATGGAAACTACCTGAAATATAATACTGTCATGTTGATTTCTTGTCTGTACACTAAGTACTGATAATGGCACTATGATGTTGAAACCTCTGTACACCATTTTAGGGTTTTACGTAATAAAGAATTGAAAACACATTAAGATGTTATTGCGAGCACCCTTAAGAATGTTGTTGAATTGAAGATAGGCGGTAATAGGAGTGAAAGCACTCCTCTTATGTTCCATTTATATATAAATACATAGCAAATATTCTTTCAGGTATAACATCTGCTTAAGGGGATAGTGGTTCTGCAACTCATGTATCCTTAACGACGGGTATATCCTGGATAAACATTTATGAGTTATTTAGTGACTTTCGTCACCTGAGAGACATTTATGTTAGTCAAGAAACAACAAGGCATCGTATGTTGAGACTTGGGTATGTTACGGAATGATGGCATTTAATTAACATGAATTCATGGCACTTAGGATTCTTTGAGAGGAAAGGTATAAGATGGCATGGCTTGATGATAAAGATTCCATAGAAAGAAAAAAAAACTGTAATAAAAAGGACCTTTTAAAAGATGAGAATATATTAAGAATTTTCCAAGTTTTTCTTGATGTCTGATGTATTCATCTTATGTATCCCCATTGTATTTGACTTATGTTATTGACTAATGATAGTGAATTATTCTTTTGTAAAAGCGTGTGAATTTGCCATTATCCCATTTGAGTGGGCATACTTCATTGAAATACTAGGTAAAGTCTCACACAAACACAAAGTGCAATTTAAATACTTACCCCTTTTTACACATGGCAGTAATGAGGTATAAGGGGTACGTGACATATGGTATCAGAGCGAGAGTTGAAAAGCTTGGGCCTATTGGGCTCAAAATGCTTCCGCATGCTTTGTTTAACTAACGATGGAATTTTGCCTCGTGATATTGGAAATCAACAAGGTTGCATTGTTCGGCCATTTCAGGTACCTTAAGTCATACCCAATATGAATGTTCATTGAACTTATAGTGTGTAGGAGAAGAAGGAACCTCTTCTGAGATCACAAAAGATAGTCATTGTTTCCACCTCTGCATTAAGCCGACAATGTAAGTCCACAGGTAGCTGGTCCTTTCCTTGATTTTCTTTCGAAAGAATTATAGGATTGTCTCGTCTTTATTTTAAACTTCACGATTAAGTTTTGGGTAAGATATAGGAGTCCTCTTAGACAGACTCCTGGTAGGTGAAAAGTACCTCCTACCATAATAATAATGTGGGAGTTAAATTATTGTTAACCATGTGATGTATAATTCTTAGAGCTCCATGTGGATTGTGATAGGTTACATTGTAACGCTCAGTGATTGCTGTTGTTAAAAGTGGCATTAAAGAGTTACCTAATTACCTTTCTCATTTCCCAAAGGATCTGCGATAGTGTGTAGACTGTGTGGAGATATGTAGAACGCTGGGTATGATCTAATCATTTGAATGCAAGGATATACCTAAGATTTCTTTGATAGATTTGAAGTCTGCGTGATGGATCTAAGGCTGCATTGATAGATAATTTATGAATTTGAGTGTGGGATGTGATTCCATTTCTATTACTTCAGAGCTTCAGTTATGTGTTATTTATTTTACTTGAAGTAACTCATATCAGAGAGATCTAAGTTTGGTTGATATTTTAATTCATATCAAAGAGATCTAGGTTTGTTTGATGTTTTTATAAACAAGTACTAGTTTTATTTCTTAGTGACTTATGAGACAGTTAATGAAATTCAAAGTCTTGAATGACGAATGAGATGATCAAACTAAAAAGATGGGTGATCATAAAGAGGATCAACCGTTGTAAGTACTTTCAGTATTGTGTAGATACTATCAGTAGTGTGTGCTTTGTTAGCTGCTGGTAAGTTACCGTCTTTTTTTTTAATGATCTAATTTGTATATAAATAAGTGGTTTTGATCATATAGAAAAATTATTCGGGTTTTGGGATAGGAAGAGCCCACGAAGGATTCTTGCATTTTTTTATTATTTGTTGGAGAAATTACCTTGAGGGCGTTTGGGATTTCCATTTTTGAAGGATAAGATAGGAGCCGGAGGTGGCTCCCGTGTTTTGATTCAGCACTAGAATATGTATTTATGGCTGATATTTGAATGGTTGATGATTGCTTATGATGATTCAACACTGAAATATGCATTTGTGGCTGATGTTTGAATGGTTAGTAATTGCTTACGTCGAGCTGCTTGATATGCTATTTTTTTTTTTATGCATGGTGTAATGATTTGCTGTGTTTTGGCCTATATTATCTAAAATCATTTTTGGGTTTGTATAGATTAATATGTTTTGTCTATAATTGGGTTGATGCTTTTGGATTCCTGTCTATTGTGAATACCTTCCATACCTGTATGTGGTGATGCATTTCATGGATATGGAGAGACATGTGATACATTTATTTTGGTATAGTTATAAGTACCAACTTCTTTAACTACTAAGTAAATGAATTCTTAGAATTATGCTCCGATTGGCGAATGTCTAGAATTGGATTCTTGTGCTTGGGTTAGAATTTGATTTTGGAACTATGTTATGTTTGATTTCGCTCACGGATGGCATTTTCATTTTGGGTATTGATCTAGCAAACTAATTATTTGAAGGGATGTGTATTGCTGTCACTTGTCTAAAGATTCAAGTAAGAACCCTAACATTGATCCTAGAGCTAGATTAAAAAGTCTTATTGGTAATCTTGGGATTAAAGCCATTGATAATTTGATAGAATTTTTCTTGGGTCATACTGAGATTGGAATTTAAGAGCTTATAGGGTTTTGATTATCCAAATATATTGATAAGTGAGTTGGTGAATGCTGTATAAGATTTATGCTAACTTGGCAAGATATGCCAAGAACGCTACCAGTCGAAGTGGACTGTTTTGAAAAGTAATTACTGCCGTAGATAATAAAGTTAAGTACTAGAGTTTCTTTACTTGATATGAATTGCTGGATCTCAAGTTTTACAGCCTAACTATGGATGATGTTGTTTACATACTAACAATGCAGGCTTCGCCATGATTATGGCTCCTACTACAACCGATGTTCATCATGGTATGTGAATCCTCCTGCATGTGTAGTTGCGCTCAATTAATCAGAAAAGGGTAAGGAGTAATTTTGCTAGACTATCTACGAGGCTATCTAGCTCGTGAATGGTGATTAAAAATCGGTGCAAACTATGAAACTCTCATAATTGATTATTGATATTTTTGGGATTATCGATGAATGCTTTAACTGACCACCTCTGGAGGGATTGCAGGCTTTGAAATTGTGGCCATGATGAGTGCTGAAGCTCTCGGAGTGTAATGAGTTACAAAGATATGAGAAAAATATCATGCGCATAAAAGTTGTTACCATGAGGAAAGTGGTGATGGAGGTAGTGGTTGAAAGCTACCTTGTTCCCCCTGGGCCAGCGAGGGACAACTATGCATTCTGGGGACGCCTAGATGTAAGACATTTTGGTTAAGACTCGTTCTACACACATTAGAGGACTGTCACATGAGTGGGGGACTCTGTGAAGAGAATAACCTCTGAGCGCTGTGGAGGTGTGCGAGAACGGAGGTGCCTCAGCTTGGTGAAGCACCCTGAAGAGCACAAAAGGAGATACGCCTTGGAGGGTATCGTCCTTGTGTTGGGTGGCTTGAATCAGTACTTGGAGTACTGTCAGCACTTGGTGTGCTGGGATGGAGAACATCCAGAGAAAGAAATAATGGCAAAGCACCCTGAATAGCACAAGAAGGAGATACGCCTAAGGAAAGGTATCGTCCTTGTGTTGGGTATCTTGGATCGGTATTCACGATACTGTTAGCACTTGGAGTGCTGGGATGGAGGACATCCAAAGAAAATAATAATGCTAGGAACATGTATGTGCATTACAGGTAAATTGGTACCTATCAGGTAATATGTCTATTCATTGGCAAATAGAATTGACGTGTATATTGGAACCAGTATGTATAGCGTTGGATTCTAAGTTTTACATTGTCTCAATGTGGATGCTTGTAATCATGATTTATTGATGTATCAATGCACTATGGAAATGATTGGGCATTATGGCGCCAATAAACTAGAAAGTGTCCCATAAAATGAAGATGGCTACAATGCAAAAGAATCTATGACTCATGTTTAAGTTGAAATATAAATTTTGTACGTGATGTACTGAAGAGGAATTGTGCTAGACCTAAACATGTTGCAGGGAAAATGCAGGTTTTTGGACAGTAGCAACTAGAGAATTTACGGAAATATCATAAAGGAATCAGGATGAAGAGGACAAAAAGATGCAAGGAGGAAATTGTTTGAAAACAGGAACACCGAGGACGGTGTTATTTTTAAGGGGGAGAGGATGTAACGTCCCTCTCGCAAGGACCCTAGAAATTTTGTGAATTCTAATTTTATTGTATTCGTCTCCTGGTGAGGAGCTCAAGGCCAAGGCCCCACCTGAAACGAGTATTACTCACCTAAGCAGTAGACTTAGGAGTTTGACTAGACGCACCTTAATAGAAGGATAACTAAAAATATGTGTATATACACAATAATATAAGTGCGACTAAAACGATGATGGTGGAAGAAATCCACGAAGGGAAGGGTAAAAAATTTAGTCGAGACTGAGGAATCAAGGAAAGATCAACAATTCTCTCGACGACCCAAAACCCTAAGTATCGACCCATGATAACGCAAGTAATAGAGGGACTGATTACCTCGGTTAACAAAATAATGATCTTTATGATCTCTTTCAAGGGAGACATGATGTCTTAACTTACACTCACTACGACATCAAATAAATGCAAACTATGAGTTTGGAATGATAAAAAAAAAGATAACACACAAGGGATACAACGGTTATATATACATGCACTCATAATAACATAACCGTTGACACCTATTGTGATGCACCTCTCTCTCTATAATTATAAAGATATATATATATATATATATATATATGCATAATAATGAAACATTTATGGGATATGACAAATCTCCTCGATATCCTTTCTAGGAGGGAATAAATTGTTAAGAAGATGGTTCCTCGGGTAAAATGATCGGCTAAGTCTTGTGTAATAAGGGACATAAAAGATAAACCAGGTCTTTATAAAAGGGCAGGAATTAGCATTTGTCATAAGAAGGAACAAAAGCGTTGGACTAAGCCTTTTGAGACAGGTATTATTTATCTTTCAACTTTAGAAAATGCTCGCCCTATAAGGCTACTTACACATCTCTTTTTCATCAAGGAAAAACATGTATGTAAGAAGGCTTAGATATTCGGATATGAAAAGAATTTCATACACGGGAGTGGAAAGAATACCTTACATAGCAAAAATAAAAGAAGTATATAAAGTAGAGTATTCTTTTTTTTATATATAGTTGGAAGACTATATAGAAAGAATATAAATAAATATATATAGAAAAGATATATATATATATATATATATATATATATAATTAATTTAGCTCGGGTATATAACCCTCCTCATAGAGCATGATGACCAAATTACTGATTATAAATCAATCTCTGACCGTTACCGGTTGTTCAACCACCATTTTAGGGAGGTGTTATTATTTCCTCTACTCGACTTAACTTTTGAAAAGCTTAGATTAAGGAAACCTTATGATTCTCTTCAGGTTTACTGCTGAGGAGCATGAATCAAGGAGGCGTTGAACTCCTTGACTCACGGTCTCTCATGACAGAGACGTTACCCAAAATTTATGATCCTCGACTAGTAGAGGTGTGGTTTTTGATCTAAATAGAGGGGATTACGAATTACCAGGGGCTGCGCATTGACAAAGTAGAGATACTCCATTTTCGGCTTCTAGAAGAAAGAGAAACCTAGGTATTTTACAGGCATTCTCCCAATCGGGAATCCTGGGGATAGCTGAAAGAGGAACATGTCTATGTTTTCGATCGATAAATCATGAAGGAATTCAACTGTGGATGGCGCGAACAGTGCCATGACTGCGTCTTGTTTTCTATGGCGAACTCAGACTGGTAAGTATGTTTATCATATTTTATGAACACCCTATGAAATCTGTTTTGCCCAAGTTATATGCGTTCTTGGAGTAATATCTGAATTAGCCTGAAATCTTTTTCTGTTCACTGAAAATCACTATGGGTGAGTCGCCTTATACGGTTAGGAGTGTGGTTGAACAGAATTATTATATTATATTATTTAAATTTAGGGGAAGAGAGTTCATTTCCAGTTAAACTGACAGATATTCAATCTCCCAGCGTCGATAAGACCTGCGCTGGACCCTAGACGTTATCTTCTGTTTGATTCATGGATCTTCCAAGCCTGCATGCACATGGAGGTCAGGTTGTTTTTATTTTAATATTATGCGGTCATCTAACAATCCCGTCCTCCAATTGCTGCGTGCTTACTATCTGGGCTCGGTTCTTGGACGTCTCTCCATAGTTCCTCCCACCTAAACGCCCATCGTTCTGTGTTTTAGTATGAGGGAAAAAGATTTTAAACTGCATTTTCTTCTCTTTGAGGTTTGATGTCCATGTCGCACAGTCTGCTCGGCAAAAATGAATAATCATAGAATTGCTGATACACACTACAGAAAATGAAATTGCCAACTGCATGTGATATTAAAAATTACACGCCCTCTCTTAGCATGATATTAAATCAACAAATGAATGAAGGCTGTGCGCCTACCCGATGCTACACTCTGTTAGCATTCTATTAAGGATATGTACCAGTTCTTCTAAGCTGGACAACGGATCTCTCTTTTGAAATCGTGTCCGACCTTAACCTCTAGAATGATGGGTAATTCGCACAGTCTGATGTGAGAATAAAAAGGAAATACCAAGCTTTTATGTACTAATCTACATCACCATATTCACCTAAATGAAGCCAAAATATGTAAAGGTTAGTAGATACAGTATTCGCTGTTCCTGCCATAAACTGAATCTTGCATATTGTAAGTCTGGAATTATTTTGATACATAGCCCGTGTATTGTAAAGGGGAGGAAGGGAATTATGTGCATTGATTGTTCTCTCATAGCCCAGCTTATGATTTTGCTGGTTATTGACGCGAAATTATTCCTTGTCCAAGTTTCATGACTCCGTTATTTGTTGTTCAGTTCTTCTGATTCTCTGAATTCCACATGAGTGGGTTTAACATGAAATAGCAGATCTAGATGGTACTACTACTCATCTCAAATTTTGTTCCCCAATTAAGACCTTTTTTTTTGGGTTTTGTAAAGAAGAAGCTCAGTAGCTGAGAGGTTCGGTAGAATCTAAGTTACATGAGGCTTTTGAGAAATAACCTGGAAACGCTTTCCCAAAAAAGAGAGAGAGTTCCAAGAGAATGATGGAAGAGTGTTGCAACGATAATGTTGCATATTGTAACCTCTGAAAGAAGTGAATCACTAATGAATTGAATGTCACACGTTGTGACATTTTGTGGACGTAGCCCACGGATCGGGTGAACCACCTACATTGGCTTGTCTTCTGTGTTTATGTCTATTATTCTTATGTTTTGTTGTATATGTCACTTTGTTCTGCAACTTTATCCTTTGATTAAGAACTTTAGAAATGGAAACCACCTGAAATATAATACTGTCATGTTGATTTCTTGTCTGTACACTAAGTACTGATAATGGCACTATGATGTTGAAACCTCTCTACACCATTTTAGGGTTTTACGTAATAAAGAATTGAAAACACATTAAGATGTTGTTGTGAGCACCCTTAAGAATGTTGTTGAATTGAAGATAGGCGGTAAGAGGAGTGAAAGCACTCCTCTTATGTTCCATTTATATATAAATACATAGCAAATATTCTTTCAGGTATAACATCTGCTTAAGGGGATAGTGGTTCTGCAACTCATGTATCCTTAACGACGGGTATATCCTGGATAAACATTTATGAGTTATTTAGTGACTTTTGTCACCTGAGAGACATTTATGTTAGTCAAGAAACAACAAGGCATCGTATGTTGAGACTTGGGTATGTTACGGAATGATGGCATTTAATTAACATGAATTCATGGCACTTAGGATTCTTTGAGAGGAAAGGTATAAGATGGCATGGCTTGATGATAAAGATTCCATAGAAAAAAAAAACTGTAATAAAAAGGACCTTTTAAAATATGAGAATATATTAAAATTTTCCGAGTTTTTCTTGATGTCTGATGTATTCATCTTATGTATCCCCATTGTATTTGACTTATGTTATTGACTAATGATAGTGAATGATTCTTTTGTAAAAGCGTTTGAATTTTCCATTATCCCATTTGAGTGGGCATACTTCATTGAAATACCAGGTAAAGTCTCACACAAACATAAAGTGCAATTTAAATACTTACCCCTTTTTACACATGGCAGTAATGAGGTATAAGGGGTACATGACACCACAATTCTGACAAATCGTGGATTTTAAAAAAAACAGTTTAAATCTAGCGATTTCCATAACGTGTGGATTAAATCGCCTACACTGTGTGTGCAATTCATTATAGAGGTTAACCGGACACGGGATCGAATGCTACCCAGTAGAATATAACCAGCATGTGATTTGCATGCTGAGTTGGATAAAATTTTCGCATCAGCCATTATCAGTCAAACTTGCAGCTAACCCAAAATTGTAGAAGTAAACCCCTGGCAATTATTCCTCTCATCAGCAAAGTTTTTCTTCCTTAGAGAAAAGCTAGATCCCAGACAGATTTCCTTCTATTGGAGCTGGTTCTCTTTAGGAGGATCGACATTGTTAGCTAAATTATAGCGTGGGAAGAACGATCCAACATTAGGATCTACTCTAACGAGCCGAGGCTGTTATTTTTCCCTTAAGGAACTACTATGAACTGATCCATACCGGGAGGATCCAAGTCTGAGCATAGTAAAGGCACGGATTTTCTCAAATCCCAAAAAAAATTACACAACAAAAGTAAATCCCAAGTGGAATGGTTTTTTTTATCTACACTGGATGCTCTAGATTATACATATCATGTCAGTTTCCAAACAAAGATTTAGCTCCATTTCACGAGGAGAGCCCACGGCTCAAGGTGAGCTATCGAAAATGGAACACGGTGAACTGTCTGTCAACGATTGGGGGAATAAGTAAATACAGTCATATGATAAAAAAAATACACAGCGATTCGAAAGCACCATCGCCTAGGATAATTCAACACCTATATATATCCCAAAACTTGGCAAGTGCTAAAATCAAATATCACAGTAAATCGTATCTACAACAAAAACCCAAGACAAAAAGCGTACCAGACTGTAACCCCAAAGGGAAGCACATCCGGCTATGAGCCAAACGGTAGACGATAATCAAAGGACAGGCTCGTTCTCCTGTTCCCTCCAAATTCGCCCTTTTACTCAGATCGGCATCCTTCTATACCTAACCAGCATCTCTCCTTAACATACATACGCAGCCCAGGTTTTTGGGATTGAGCTCTCGCTCGAAGTCCTTGAATTTTACCCCTTTCTCCTACCCAATAAATTATTTAAATAAGGCCTGGGTCAAAATGACCGCTCCGCCACTAAAAAAAAAACTGTCAAGGTTGATGGCCGTTACTTCCTTTCTGAGCCTCTCCTTATTTCATGCCAAGATCAAGGCATATATTCAAGCGACTGTTACAGCCACTAAACAGTCACGACTGTCAAGGTTCAGGGAAGATTTTATTTCCCTCAATCAAGCGGAACCTCCCCTTTAATTATGCCAGGGTTAAAGCCCGAACCTATGGAGGATTTAATACTATATTGTTTCTTTGTCCTCATGAGATAATTGTATCATAATACTCCACGTTTTCCCTAATTATCATTACATCAGATGTCTTTTTAATTTATACCTTTTAATTAAAATACCTTATGTTTTCTGAAGGCTCAGTTTGTCATTTAACTTTTTCCTTATGATATACTTTATATCATAGGACTTATATCTATCATAGATAGATCTCTAAATTTAATAATACTTGTCTTTTAATCTTTTTTTGTGCTTATGATATCATTTATATCATAATGTCTTTTGTCAAACCCTTGTTTTCGATCCCTTAACCCTAGTTCTTGCCATAGTCGGCTTTTAGTATTATCAGACTTTCACCTAACTTTCATGTTTCTCTCTAAGTGGGGCCTTGGCACTTGAGCTCCTCACCCAGAAGCCTCATACAACAATATGCAAAGGTACAAGTTATTCCAGGGTGCAAGAGAGGGATATTACATCCTCTCCCCCTTAAAATAACACTGTCCTCGGTGTTCTTATGTTTAAGCATTTTCCTGCTTCCATTCTGTTGATTTTCTTGTCCTTGTCCTTTCATCATAATCCCTTGCAATCTTTCGATATCTTCTCGAGTAGCTAACGTTCATAAGTCTGCATTTTTCCTGCAACAAATTCGGGTCTAGCCCAATTTTTCTGCAGCAGATCAGATACAAAATAACAATACAATTTAGATATCAGCCACAGACTCTTTTGCAATCTGCAATTTTCTAGTGTTCATTGGTGCCATATTACCCAATTAATTTCCATAATGCAATTGATACATCAATAAAAACATGACTACAAGCATTGAAATCCCATTATATCAATAATGTCAATGCTAGAAATCCATTATACAATTTCTATAATTCACAATGGCTCCAATATATATACCTGTCAGTTCTATCTGTCAATTAATCAACATATTACCTCATTGGTACAAGTTTACCTGTAATGCACATACATTTTTCTGCATTGTTCCTTTCTTTGGATGTCCTCCATCCTAGCACATCAAGTGCCAACAGTAGTCCAAGTACCAACTCAAGCCACCCAACACAAGAACGATACCAACCCTTCGTGTATCTCCTCTGTGCTATTCAGGGTGCTTGTCATTTTCTTTCTCTGGATGTTCCTTCATCCCACCCAACACAAGGACGATACCCTGTACCCCTCTTAGCGGTATCTCCTTGTGATCTTTAGGGTGCTTCACCAAGCTGAGGCACTCCGTTCTCGCACACCTCCACAGTGCCTAGAGGTTATTCTCTTCACAGAGTCCCCCAACTCATGTGACAGTCCTCTAATGTGTGCGGAACGAGTCTTAACCAAATGTCTTACATCTGGGCGTCCCCAGAATGCATAATGGTCCCTCGCTGGCCCGAGGGAAAACAAGGTAGATTTTAACCACTACCTTCATCACCACTCCCTCTTCTGGTGATAACTTCATACACATGAGATTTAACTCATCATAGTGCTGGAGCTTTAGCCTTTTTCATGGCCATAAATCCCCATGCCTGCAAGCACTTTATGGGTGTTAGTAAATCAT
>LPNX011104785.1:3404-14248 GCA_001517045.1 Pseudotsuga menziesii
AATAACTCACAAAGGGGAGGTTTATCCAAAGGTGGAGATGGAGGGCTCAAGCACACTCAAAATAGTGTATGCACAGTCGAGAGTTCATCCTCGTTCGTCCAATAGCCGCGCGGTTATGAGAAAAAGACGGCCTCGGCCGATTTAAAAAAAAACAGGTTTTAGAAATCGCGCCTCTGTTTTAGTGAAGTAAATCGCACCTTCGTTTTGATGAAGTAAATCGCGCACACGATTCGTTTGAATAAAACAGGGGTGTGATTTTTATTACTATCCTAGTTGGCATGACTATTGCCAGCCTTGGGACTAGGCTTGGCAGGTTCGTTGTTGCTTGGGATGATTTCTTTTTTTTGGATCAAGAGTGATTGACTTCACTCCACCATTGCATCTAAAAGGTCCCTCAACTTCTTGCACACACCCTTATGCTTTCCTTGCGTTTGAAGAATTCGATGCCAAGAGTTGTCACTCCAACCGCAGAAAGAAACTAGAATCTTGTTTTTCATTAAGAGATGGTCAAGTCAAATAGTTAAGGCAATATTACGTGCAATAAAGTCAGTTGTGGTTCGATGGTTTTGCTATTGTGTCAATCTAAACATAAAACTTGTCGTAACTTCCTACTAACATATAGCCTATGTTGGCAGATCGGAAGAGGTTCCAACCTATTCTAAGGGACAATTCATCGTATCATTAAAGAAATAAGTTACTTTAATCTCCTGTGTGCATGTAGTAATAAATACCTCTGAGAAATGCTAGCTTTGATAAAAGAAAACATGCATGTTCTTAAGGATCAACATCACCAGACCTAATCTTGCCATGAAGAACAATGCACAAACAGAAACTGTTTTGAGTCTTTTAAAATGAGAAATATGTGCAGCCTCCATCCCCGGTTATAACTATTTTCCTCAACTAACCTCCTTCTTCAGATGGTAACCGCCGCGTTTCTTTTGAAGTAAATGAATCACCTTCACTTAAGGAACAAACTAATATGGTAAAAGTCACTTGAATACCGGGGTTATCAAGCTATGGATTGTGTAAAAGATGGAAGTGAATCGTTAAAAGAAGACATTAGTTCATTGAATGATATCAAGGAATCGATGAAGAGAAAAGATTCTTAATCTATGTTATTATTTAACCGTTTGAAATATTTCATTCATTCTTACTGGGCTATCATTTTTTCTTCTTTCATTTTGCGTAACTAATATTGAATATCTATATGTGCAGGTTTGTTACACTAGTTTTTGGAATGATGCCGCCCTCTTGAAAAGATAGTGCACCAGAGTATTCCTTAGGAAGAGATCTCTTTTCCACGCAAAGGGGGAATTAGATTTGCTAAAGTTGAAGGTACCAGATTAATCAGATCGTTCCACCCATGTCTCCCTTTTCGACAGCAATGAGAAAGGTTGCACTAGAATACAAACTTATTTCAATCCTCAAGAAGTGAAAAAGAAATGAGAAATATGTGTAAGTTTGGATTCAACCATTACATGAAGGTTCCATGGAATACAACGTTCCTTCTTAATAAATGTTGCGAAGAAGATGGAATCATCTGGTAATTCGATGGGAACCGAGATACTCGAAATTACAATTGTGATCTAGGAATTTGTTATTGGATCTCATAGCTTATAAAAGGAGCAGTGATTCAACTACCAAAAGGGGGGAGGTCTCGACAGAATAGGGAAAATGTGTTTTTCTTTATTCTGTTTTCTATTGTAATGTTATTGTTTGCAAAAGGAAGATGAGACGCTGCCAGGAGGAGGACGCTTCAGGAATTCTGTAAATTCTTTTCAAAACTCTATTTTGTTTCTCCTTTATAGCTTGAGACTTGTATGGAATGAGATTTAGGGAATTAATTGTAATTCTGGTTACTGTTTTACAACAGAAGCACTATTACGATCTTGGTTAATGGAAATTCATGGATTTTTATTCTGAATTTATTAAACTCCTTTTTGATAATATTCATACTTATTTGTTATCTTTTTGCATATGTACTTTGTTATGATGTGCAAATGATTAATCTTCATGTCTTGAGAAAATGTTATTTTCAAAATTCGTTTAAATAATTACATGGTAGTTTTATGATCAATTTTATTGTTGTTTAATTAATTGTGTAATTAAATATTAATGTTATTTAAATTGAATGATCAACTTTGTATTGTCATTCTATTTAAATATATTCATTTTGAATTCGGTTTTGATGATAACAAGGGAATATTTTCATTATGCTCTTGTGCGCAGGATAGATTAGGTCTAGAGTTAGTTTTTTTTTAAAATTAGGTTTTAGTTTTATTTCATAGTGAAAGCTACAATTTAGTTGTTATTAAAACCTTTGTGTTTTAATAGTTGTTAAATCTGTATGTTTTCTAGCCATCTTAGATTAGTCATGCATCTCTTGTTAGTTAGATATGCATCTCTTGTTAGTTAGATTACATCTTTGAGATATTTATTTCATTTTAAGAATTTCTATCACTAAATTGTGAGACTCTCTTTTGAGGGAAAACTCATAAGGAAATGGGGCCTTTGTTCCCACGAGATTTAGTCATCCCAAACACACCGAAGGTTGTTTTAAGCGCTTTGTGTGGACTATTTCTCCTTGTTGGCTTCAGGACAGAAAATCCTACCAACAAGACCTTACATTTACATTTGTTGTGCAAGTTGCAACCGAAACCGAAAATGAAGACAAACATGGTTGGCATGCGCATCCTCGATTATGCACTTCTTTGTATCTCGCTCAACTATACCAGGTGAGTTCTTTTTGCAATCCATCCACACTTAATATATTTTTTCATCTTCCTTTAATTGATCTGGGGGGTATAAATAGTGTCTTCTCTGTTCTTAAGTTCCTGCCTGCCAATGGCAGATGTGAGTTGCTTGTTTTAGGCAGAGGACAAACTGAGAAACTGACCTCGGGCCAAACAAAACCATTCCTTACGCATCTAAGATTAGCAGAATCAGAGGATCAAATGTCTTAGTGCGGTCATTTTATCAAACTAGAGGTGCCTGCAGATCAAAATCCAAATGGAACATTAGCTGTATGGTTTAACATAGGCACCATAGAGAGGCCAGTACTACTAGTTTCTCATCGTTAACTTGCTCCGATTTAAAAGGGAATTGAATCCTCACCTCAAACGAGTAGCCCCAAAGTATTGTGTGAAAAGGAGGAGGTTATCTAACACGACGCTAACGGTGTGGGGATTCTTTTCTGTTAACCCATGTTTTTGTAATATTAATTATTAAATAGCTTATGTTATTTTTTCTTTTCCTTTTAGTAAAATCCAGGGTTAATCATCAAATCTACTGGAATTTTGTTTTCGATATAAGGTTTTCTGATTAAAAGATATATTCTTTGGCGTAAAATTCAGCTTGGTATATAATTTCTGCAAGTTCTGAGGACACTTCATGTTGAAAATCCTGGAATGATCTGGGAGAGGGATAATTTTACGGCACAAATTGATATATTAGATGGGCTGCAGAAGATTTTGCAACAATGTAAATCTTAAAATAACAATTGGGAAAATTTAGCACAATGTTGTCAAAGTTACCAGATGCGACTCTGAGAATGACTTGGCGAAAGCATAATAGTTTGGAAATTGAGCCAAAGTTATTAGACTCGACTCCGAGAATGACTTGGCAAGACCCAACAGTAAGAGTACTCAGGAAAACCTTGCCAATTGACTTGGGAAAGTTAAAAAATACACTATTTTTGGGAAAGTTAAAAATACACTTCTTTTTTGGTTAAGGGTAAACACTTTTTTCGGAGCTATGAACCCCCACTCCATATAGTAAATCCTTGTTTAATAAGGGGCATCAAACTTGGCAAATTCATACAAATGATCGGGCCTCTATTCCTGCTGGGGTTTTAACCTGGATCGTTATTAGGAGTCAGGTTAGAAGGTGGGTTGTTATTGTGTTGATACCCTGTCTCGACCTCTTCTACATCACAACTAAACAAACCAAGAAAAAAACCCCAAATTACTGGAAAAAAAGATATTAGATTAATATAAGAAATTATGATATCTATAGAAGGCTAATGTTCAAGAATAACTCATTTGAAAATTATATATATGAGAGAGAGAAATATATATAACTCATTTGAGAATATATATATATATATATATATATATATATATATATATATATATATATATATGAGAGAGAGAGAGAAATTGCCTTAGAAAAGCAAACAAAATGAGTGTTTATTTAGTTCTCTCTTTTCCTTGTAGAGATGGTAAAGTTTGAGACAATACTTGAAAGTCAGACAATGGGGTCAATTTGACTTGCCTTTGATGACATCAAGTCTGAAATTTGAATATATGACTCTGGTCCAAGTTAGACTAGGTTTCCCCAAATAACAAATTTAAACTTGTAAGTTCACTTAGATGATTTGGAATAAGTTTGGTGACATTCTTTTAATTTTTTATGCTTTTTTTTTCTTTTGTGAAAAGCTGAATTTTTTGGAGCAAATTAATATTACAGTGTAGAAGTTGTAGTGAATTCTCACTTTTATTTGGCCAATTTTGCATAAAGAAGGGGCATAGCCAAACTAATCAGGGAGTCTACTCTTGTCATATTTATCTTCATTCGTGGGGATGCTTACTTTATTAGTTCCTGAGATTAAGTTGAGAAATTTGACAATGGATTCTTTCAGCTTTTAAACAATCTTTAGAAGGTGTTATAAGATATGGGATTTCGAAGTCTTGTTAAGGAGAAAAAAAAGAGTACAAAAACCAAATCAGTTCAAACGTGATGACACTTTGGCATACATATGTGTTAAAGCTCAAAGAATATGAGTGTAAGTAAAAAATGAGAACTATCTTATAGATTCTTCATTGTGAAAATGAACACTAAAATATGTTGATAAACATATCGAAAGAAAGGATATACAAGTCTTATACAAGTTTAGTGGAATATGATAAATACATACTGGTGGAATGGAATGGGCAGCTTAATTAGTTTCAAGGGAAAACTCTCTCTGCACCAGTGAACCTCGCACACCCTGATTCTAGATCGTAGATCAACATTACGAAAATCATCATAATACTGTCTAGTAAGTAGTTCACTATATCATAATTTGATGGTCATTGAAAAATAATGCTTAATGACATATGCATTGGTAAGTGTGTTGATTGCTTGGTGTAAGTAATGGTTTAGCATATTTTTTTTTATCGTAAATCTATCGTAACCATTCAACTATTTTTATTTACAGTTCTTGTAGGCCTGAAAGAAAAGTATGACGAGGAAATGAGGAGAAATGATGTAAAGGCCATTGTTGTCACTGGTATGCATGTGTTGACGTTTTCAGTAGGAATCTAATTTTGAAGGATTGTTTGATTATAATGGTGATATGAATGCAGTGGATAGAGCTTTATAAATTCTTTTTTTCAAAAGTCAAAATGATTTCCATGTCTAATCTCTCTGTTTTGGCATTGTCAGGTATGGAGGCAAATGTTTAGGTGGTTTTGACATCAACATTAACCTGGAAGTACAACGGACTCGTAATGACAACCTAACTTTTGATACAAACATATTTTTGAAATTGTTACAGATTGTTTCATACTTTTCCATGTTTGCTCATGTTCAATACTTTGCAATTGTGTATCAAGCAGGGAACCTGTCACGCTTGGGTATAGTTTCTGTTGATCTTATGATCAATACTATTGAAGGTAGGTGTTTCTTCTGTATGTTGTTCCCCTTTGTTTTCATTTCAGTTGCAAGTTGTAAGTGATATTGTATGGCTGAAGGGGGGTACTGTTATTAAGGAATGTTGGTTGTTTCAAATCCGCAAAGAATCTATAAGATAGATAAATTTTGTTATTACGTTGACATGTTACCCAAAAAATAGTACCAGCTCTTATAAAATGCATTTTGTTGAATCAGTATTTCTCATATGTTATTTGAATACTATAAAAATGAAATATTATCATACTTGATATTTTGAGCTTTTCTAGGGATGTTCCAAATTATGGATATTTAGGGTTATTGTAATTTATAGTGGAATTTGATGTTACTATTAAAACTAGTATTCTTATAACATATTTAGGAACTCAATGTATTAGAAAATGATTCTACATGTTTTCTTGTTATCCAAACCTGAACCTGGGATCATTTCATTGAGAATAGTGAGGTGCTCTACATCCTAGCAAGGGAGAGATGTTGTAACTTGTAACGCTAGTAATGTTACAAAAAATTAATGTCAGCTTATAAAATAAAAAAATAAAAAAAATGCATATATCCATTTTAAACCCAGATATGCCAAAATAAAAAATATGCATATATCCATTTTAAACCCAGATATGCCAAAAGCATCGATAGGGATCAAATTTCTTTTGGTGTAAATTGTTTTCTTCATGTGTAAAAAAATGAAGATAAAAAAATTTACACCTCAAGAAATTGGATCCCTCTCAGTGCTTGATAGATCTGGATTTAAGGTGGCCATGGATCTATGTTGGGTGTAATACATAGCTGGATCTATTAATACTATTAACTTAAAATTAAGATGTCGATGGATATTTAATCACCCCTGAATGTTTATAAAATGATTTTGTGTTTTTAGGATGGAAGGTTTCGCTGGCTCTGACATTTTGGCCTTTGAATTTTTCTTTATAACCCTTTTTATATGATGGGACAATACATGAATATTTTGTCAGTTTATAAATTGTATAAGATTTCCATTTTTTTCATCTTTTATATTTCAACTTTAGTCACTCTACTAAGTGAGAAGAAACAAGTTTTGAGATAGGATTATATATGTTTAATTGCAGTCCCATGTTATATTGTTGTTTACGATGTTATCAAATGGACCACATAAGTCACTTGTTTGATTTGGAAAGGCTATCGTCCTATCCTGAGAAAATGTGAAGTAACATTGCAAGTCAAAAGATAAAAAAATCTACTTATAGATAGAATTATTTTACCCATCGCCGTGATATCTCATGTGTGTACTAAAATCCTTAACCAAATTTTCTCTCTTAATTTTTCCATATCATGTTTTTCCATCCACATGGAATCTCTGCCATCTATAAGAATATTTGCTTGTAATCAACATGTCCTAATATCAAACTAAAATTACACTCGTATTTGTGAAAGATTTAAAATATCTTTTTTTATGTACATGTAAGGGTGATTATATGATATATTGAATTTTTGTATGTTCGAAATTAAAGAAAAATGAATTAGAAATGGAAAAAAAATATTCCGCTGTAATCATTTTAAGCCATAGAAATTTTCCATTACCATATATTAGTTCTAATGAGAAATAAATTATTTCCCTAAGATTTAAGCATGTAGCCATCAACCCCTTCAAATAGGATTCCTTTAATATTAATGATTAGGGTTCTACACAGAGTGTTTATAAATATAAGGTATTTCAAGGATTTCCTTACCTTCACACTCCAAGTTTCTAAAATAAGAAATACATCAAGATTATTTAAAAGAAATGGTAAAGCAATTACTTAATCCATAAATAAACTTTTGATGTTAATTATACAAATATGAGAATTTAGAGTCTCTAGTCCCTATGCTTCACTTTGTGTCTCTTAACTTGAGTTAATAATTCCCCCTTTATCTATTATCATAGCTTTATTCTATCTAAAAATGTCATTTTTTGAGTTTCTCTTGTTACCTTTATATTTTCCTCTTCCTCGTGTCTTTCAATAAATTATTCCTCACTTTGGTCTTCATTGACACAAATTTTTTGAGATGGTGTGTGGGACTTACTATTATTCCTCTCAAACATATAAATTGTGTAGCCTTTCACTTTTTCTCCCAACTCTAACATATATTATAACTAGTTAAATTTTCCTCTTCCTTGTGTCTTTCAATAAATTATTCCTCACTTTGGTCTTCATTGACACAAATTTTTTGAGATGGTGTGTGGGACTTACTATTATTCCTCTCAAACATATAAATTGTGCAGCCTTTCACTTTTTCTCCCAACTCTAACATATATTATAACTAGTTAAATGTTCACATATTTGCTAAAATTTTCTACGATATTTTATTTTCTTCTTCCTTAAACAAATAATTTAAGTTTTTAAAGCTTATCTTGTTTTACTTTGATATCCTTATTTCTTTCAATCTTTTTTTAATCTTAAATTATAATTTTTTGTCTAGTGATTGCCTTTGTTCATTCTCTCTTTTTATTGGCTTAATGTTAATGCTCAAATAATTAATTCTCTTAATTTCCTTGGTTCATTCTCTTCTTTTATGTACCTAATGTTAATGTTCAAATCCTTAATCCTTTTAAGAGGAAATCCTAGTTTAATACTGAAATCTACAATCCTCTTAAGAGGAAATCCTATTTTTTATTCATTTAAAATATGGAAGATTTTTGGCTCACCAACAACTCACACATGGTTGAATTTGGATTATTTTACATGGTTGCCCAATTAATATGTTGATAGTCGGATTTAAATTATTTTATATGGCTATCCAATTAATATTGAGAATCTTATTCTTTGATATTTGATCTGATTTTACTTTTTATTATTTTGTTTTTTAATTTAATTGTCTCCATCCTGTAACATGCTACAACCAAAATTTTGGTATTGTAAAATCCCATACAACCATTTGTTGGTAGTAAACTACCATGTTTATGATGGGATATGCTCTGACTTGATGTTCCCGTGTGGTAACCTCTTGAGTTTTTATTTTTCATGAAGCCCTTTTCTTGGGATTGACATTATGATGTGTGAATCAGATTAGCAAGTAAAAATAGAGAAAAAAATACCATAACCATTTAGTTGCTTTAAACGTCAATGCTCATTGCCATGTGTCGTTCCAACATTTTTCAATTCATTTATTTGGGGAAAGCTTTCACCTTGAAGGTCTGGGTGAAGAGTTCCAAATAGTATTTACATATGGATGACTATTCATTGGCCAGAGCAATTCAATTCACTGCTGAACTTCATTTGTTTTCAATGTGGAGAGACCAGGATTAAAAATTAATGTTAAATGTAGTTCAAATGAGAATATGAAACTGTTGTCTGGGTGAAGAGTTCCAAATAGTATTTACATATGGATGACTATTCATTGGCCAGAGCAATTCAATTCACTGCAGAACTTCATTTGTTTTCAATGTGGAGAGACCAGGATTAAAAATTAATGTTAAATGTAGTTCAAATGAGAATATGAAACTGTTGTCTGGGTGAAGAGTTCCAAATAGTATTTACATATGGATGACTATTCATTGGCCAGAGCAATTCAATTCACTGCAGAACTTCATTTGTTTTCAATGTGGAGAGACCAGGATTAAAAATTAATGTTAAATGTAGTTCAAATGAGAATATGAAACTGTTGTCTGGGTGAAGAGTTCCAAATAGTATTTACATATGGATGACTATTCATTGGCCAGAGCAATTCAATTCACTGCAGAACTTCATTTGTTTTCAATGTGGAGAGACCAGGATTAAAAATTAATGTTAAATGTAGTTCAAATGAGAATATGAAACTGTTGTCTGGGTGAAGAGTTCCAAATAGTATTTACATATGGATGACTATTCATTGGCCAGAGCAATTCAATTCACTGCAGAACTTCATTTGTTTTCAATGTGGAGAGACCAGGATTAAAAATTAATGTTAAATGTAGTTCAAATGAGAATATGAAACTGTTGTCTGGGTGAAGAGTTCCAAATAGTATTTACATATGGATGACTATTCATTGGCCAGAGCAATTCAATTCACTGCAGAACTTCATTTGTTTTCAATGTGGAGAGACCAGGATTAAAAATTAATGTTAAATGTAGTTCAAATGAGAATATGAAACTGGAAACAAGCTATCTTGATGCTTCCAAGGTTTTAGGGTTTGCAAACACGCGGGGACTCCTTTATTGTCTCCAACGATGGTTTCCAATACCTAAAGGCGCGTATCCTGTTCTCGCTCAGCCCCAACCCTGTCCGCTGCTCTTCGTCTTCATCTTCATCTAACAACAGTTTTGACACTACAAATTGATCTGCTATTTTTGCCTTCAATTGATCTGAAGTCTTTGTACTACTGTTCCCTGAAGACAATTCAGATAAATTCCCAGTGGCAACGGCTGGAAAGACTCTAGAGTTAGAGGAGGAGAGCTTTCTATGGCCTAAATTGCATTGGGATGCTAACAAATTAAGCGAAGCCATGTCAGAAGCCGATAGTACACAGCGCAAATATTTTTGCATAGGAAGAAGAACGTAGACTCCCCCTAAGGCCAAACTGTTGAAAGCTCTAATCTAAGTTCGTTATCTATCATAACGGTCATACCGTTAGAGGTCAGTTATACATTATGTACTATATATGTACCATTGTGTACTATTGATTAATGGAGCAAATTTGTGAGCCTTTTCTGCCAGTTATATTTTCATTCTTGTTTGCTCCCTATTTTCTTAATGATCTAACAGTGGTATCAGAGCACCATAAGATCAGTGGCCTTGATTGAGAAAGTTCGTGTGAAGTTCGACCAGCAAATGGAAGAAAGCTTAACCGACCAGCATTTCGAAAAAAAAAAAAAGAATAGTAAGTCAAGGAGAATAACGACTGCTGCGTAGAATTCATGGATTGTGCCACCAGATCTTTTTGCCCGTTAAAGGAAGCCATTCCTGATCGCTGCAAACCATTAAGAATATTGACATAAAGATTGAAGAGTAAGAATCTTTATATGTTATTTTGCATCTAAAAGAAAGGGCAATTTGAATTTTCATGTTGTGATAAGGGTTTTATATTCTGTTATATTGAATTTTGTCAAGATTGTAAGAAAGGAGAAAAATGTTCCCAAGATAATAAGAATAGTAGCGATAGGTTATCAAGTCCATATATCAGAAATCCTACGAACTCAACAAACTCAGTTTCATAGAAGATAATTTCGATCAAATTTTCGACA
>LPNX011104785.1:15073-28699 GCA_001517045.1 Pseudotsuga menziesii
ACAAACCCGCCTCGGCAGGGAGTGGAGCAATTCGACGCCCCGCTTGGAGATCAGTGAAATGGCATACGAATTGTTGGGGATTGTCCAGCATCAGCTCTCCCACCTTAATTTCCTCTCTAAATTTTTCAATGCTGCCATCGTCCCACCGTATAACTTTCGCTGTCGCGGTGGTTCTGAACGGTTTAGCGCAGCACAGATGATTCCCCATTTATTTTTATGGCTTGCTTTGAAGCTGCTCTCAATATGATGTTTAATATACAGTTCTCTCTTCTGATCGATCTAGCGCCCGCGTGATTGAAGGGAATATTAACGAATGTATGTGCGAAAGATTGATAAAACGATACCTCTGAGAGTGTGCGAGCCGAAACCCTGAGTAAAGGAATAACGAGTGCTGGTTTGTGTGGTGTGAGAAGCTGAGGAGTTAGATGTATATATAGAAAGCATTTAGCAGGACCCCGTCGACGGTCAAGATGTTTGCGGAAAATGCACAGAAAGATTCTAAACGCGGATGTGGATGATGACGCGTTTGAAGAAGTTGACTCGATCCACTCGGTATCACTCATCTTGATTCGGCGTTTTGTGGATTATGGATGCTTTAATACTCCACTATAGACTCTCTCCACTATAGACTCTGATGTCGGCATTTTCTTTGGAGTCTGAATGCTTCCTCCGCTATGTTGGTCCCACCAACATCCAAAGCAAGACTATCCAGACGACGACAAAACTATATGGAGCTGTCCACATTACTTGGAATTTTCTCATCACCATCTGTGTAGGAATTGTTCAGCGCTGTGGTTCCAATTGATTTTATTATATTATTAAGATTAATCTATTTGAAATAGGTAGGGAGGTATATATTTCACATATTGATTTAATATTAAAAAAAAAGAATTATCAATTTTTTGTATTTAATAGTTAAGCTAACGACTTAATTTATAGTTTTTAGGCTTATAGTTGAAGTTAGGCTCACAGTTGTATCATCATTGGAGTTAAGCTAATAGTTGTATCTAATAGTTAATATAAAGTTTAGAGTAAGCCTTATGCACATTAACTGACTGGAAAACCATATTACCTAAGTGATTGTTCATCTCATGCTAAAAGATTTAATCTAGTTCGTTAATCTAATATTTATCTAATATAATGAGTTAATGAGTTGAAGTTAAATTAATAATTGTAAAATAATTCTAGTTAAGCTAATAGATGTAATAATTGTACAATCATTCGAGTTAAGGTAATAGATGTATCTATAAGTTAATTTAAAAGTTAATATATTTGCAATTGCAATTCAAGTAAAAGTCATGAGTGGAATTCAAGTTACCCTAATAGTTGTATCATCAATGTATTTAAGCTAATAATTGAATAGTTGTATCTAATAATCGAAAACCTAAACATGTAATACCAACTGTATAGATGCCCAACTACGAGATGCAAGAGTTTATTAGGAGTTCTAGCTATTTTATTAGAAGAGTGCACATTAGCTAGACTCCTAGATGCCAAATGCAATTGGACTAAGCCTTAAGTGATTAGAGTTGAAGTTTAGCTAATAGTTGTAGAATCATTGGAGTTAAGCTAATAGTAACTCAACTTATCACATGTTAATTAAGTTATTTTTTAATTTTTGTTGAAATTAATAATTATTAATTTTGTACAAAATCCATAGAATCAATCTGGATAGTACACTTTCATATTCTCGTTTAATCTTGGACAACGTCCATAAAATCAATCTCGACATTGCACTTGTCTCATTTTTATCAGTAAATAAAAAAACATAAATGATAGTCCACTCAAAATTCTAAAATATATATACCTATAAACATAATTATTATATTAAACATAATTATTATATTATGGTTAAATTTCAATGTATGTTCTTAGAACGGCTTACCGTCAACGTCGAGGGATCCCTTCACACATTTTCTTAAGAAGAAAAGAAGAAATGGACTAAACAATGTAACCCTATAGATTTGAAGACCAATGAAACGTCTATTATAACATTAAATTGTTTATTTCAATTTTTTTGGGAATGGTATGGAGAAGCAACCGTATCCATTTGTTAAGGCGAAAAAGCTAAACGAAAAGATGTGAAAAGTCGACTTTTTAACACTCTTTCTAGGTCTTTTAATTCACGAGTTGATTTCTCTGAGCAGACAAATAGTCTAAGTATTTCAGGGATAAGCTCTCCCTCATAAGGGAATCGAATATGGCGACCACTCCCGCTCCCGCTCCTGCACCCGTTACTGTGCATGCAGTGGTTCCATGGCTCTTCAGCGTGCTGCTATCGGGCTGGTAGCTGGTCGTTGGCTCCCCTCGCAGGTGCTTGTACACATTCTCCTGCATGACAGTATATTATTTCATGGAACCCTGGACTGTCTACTGACGGAGAGCGCACCTGTCTCCACGGCACCGTCGACCATCTCTCATACTCAGCTCTACAGTTTTTACAGGTTAGTGTCGCCTCCTTTGTACTTACTTGAGTCCTTTATCTTTTCTGTGCTTGGGTCCTCCCTGTCCTTGGGTTCTTTGCATTTATATATGGGTGCCAGTTTTTTAGCCCACCTTGGAGTCCCTCCCCTTCACTGGGGGACTAGTACCAACCAAGGGTTCTAAAAAAGTGGGAAGGAGTTCGTGATTATTGGCTAAAACTGGAAGTTGTCGTTTCGCCCATCACCTTTGCATGTTTTTCTGTCACCTTACCCCTCCGTGATTTCTGGTCGGACACATGATTGTCTTTGTTATGAGTATTTTTTGTCTTATTTGAGGGTCTGGTCCCCCATTTTTACCCTTTTTTTCATGACGCCGCTGTTTGTTCGCCCTTCTTGGACTGAGACCCAGCTCCTATTTTTTGACTTGGGCACTAAAGCGACCCATTATTTTTTTACTGCTCCTTTGTCCTGGGGGTTTGTATCTGCCTGTTTGTTCTTGTTGCATCTACTGTCTCCCTGACAGTGAACCCTTGTGGTTGACTTATTTGTTTTGTGTATACTTCACCTTGCCATATACCTCCTGTGTGGACTGGGACTCATATTGTGCGCTGGCTCACAGGCATTGACTGTTGCTATGGTCTGCTGTCTCTTCTTTGACCAGGGTTCGGCTTTCACGGCTTTTTCCTCACCACTTGATTTTTATGTCATCTATGTCTGCTAACCCTCATTGGACAGTGCCACAGCATATTTGTCTTGGGACTCTATGTGACCCGCTTCCTGTGCCTCTGTTCCTCTGCCCGTGGGGTATCTATGTCTGTAGGGGTTTGATGATTCTTCACCTGACTGTTTTGTTGTGAACCCTTGTGGTCCCCTTATGCTGTTCCACACCCTGCATTGACTGATATTTGATCTAGTGTCTTCTTTGAGTAGGGTTTGACCTTTCCCTTTGACTATTTCCAACCCTATCAGGGCATCCTCTTTCCCTCTTAAGGCTTTCCTGAGTATTTGTGAGTCCTCTCACAATGGCTGAGTCAGACTTTCGTACTCGTACCCGTCGTAAGCGCAAATCCAAATGCATCAAGGCCCTCAATGAACGCTACAGGTATGTTTTAGGCCATGATGTCTATATGGATCGTGTTTCTTCTCTTTGTTCTAAGGCTCTGATAGGCCGCTTAGAATACTGTCGCTTGAATAAGGCCTCCTGGGTGGATTGGGCAACTGATTACTGGAAACCACTCTTTAATTACATCCCGACCATTAGCCTTTTATCCAATGGTTGGATTGTTTTTGTTTTCTTGGAACCTAAACACTGCACACGAGCATTGGAGGGTATTTGGCGTATTGGTAAAGGCTCGTTGGTGCTTGGGCGCTGGCATTCCAACTTTGATCCCCTTAGAGAGCGAATCACCAAACGCCACTTATGGGTACTGTTACCTCATCTCCCGTTTCCTCTGTGGAACAGACAGATCCTTGCAGGTATTGGAGATACTATTGGCAGGTTTATCTCGGTTGAGGATGATTTTCATCTGATTTTTGATAAGAGAGTTGCTAAAATTATGGTTGAGCTTGATATTTCCAGGGGACTCCCTGCTGAGGTAGAAATTCTCTGTAAAGATCGTCTTCTGATTCAAAAACTTGATTACCTACATGTCCCTTTTAGATGTAACAGTTGTCGATATGTTGGACATTTGAGAAACACTTGTCCACTTCGTTTATCTTATGAGCTTTCCTCTGACACTGAGGTCCCTGGATTGGTCTCTCCACCTGCCTCCCCTGATACTTCTTCACACCCACCTCCTTACCCGTCTCTTCTTTCCTCACAACCCTCACAACAAGTACCTGATTCCTTTTTTGAAGTTGTTGATAACTTAATCCTGTCCCACAGGCTATCAGGTCCTCCTGATCTCCAGCTGTCACCACCTCCTCCTCCCCCCGATCCTACCACTTCTCCCCTTCCTGCTACTCCCCTATCTGCCACTGAGGCCTCCTCTCCCCCTACAAGCTCTGTACCATCTCACATCCCTCCCCTGCCTCATCCTTTGAACTCGGGGTTTGCACTAGACTCATCAGATGATTTTCCTCCTCTCATACCTGTGGATCCTCCCTCGTGTCCTGCCCCATCTCCTCACAGCCCTACCACCTCTCCTTCCTTCTCTGATCCTTCCCTCAAGAAGTCTCTTGATGTTTTTACTGCTTCTACCCCATCTTCCCCTTCCACCTTTCATATCAACTCCATCAGGTTTGCAAATGTAACTGTTAGGAAAGCACCTAAAGGGAAAAGAGACCTCAAGGCAGACCTTTCTTCTGCCTCTCCACCCTACATCCCACTTTCTGTCCGCATCAAGGATGCAGCCAGAGGCTCTTTTTCGTGGGGACTTAGAGCATCGTCTCCCCCCCCAGGAGGTTCCTTAATGATTATTCTTTCTCTCAATGCTCGTGGTCTTGGAGGTAAGACCAAAACCCTCTTCCTTCGCTCTCTCATCAGATCTGTAAACCCTGATTTCATCCTTCTGCAAGAAACCATGTGTAGTGACCTTCCTGCTCTGTTTGCTTTCTCTAAATTACTCCCCTCTTGGGAGTTTTGTGCTGTTAGTGCTCATGGGCTCTCTGGTGGCCTCCTCTCTACTTGGAACCCGGTAAAGGCTAAATGTAAGGCTTTCCATACATGTGCAGGCATTCTTTTACAGGCATCTATTCAGGGACTGACCGACCCTCTCCACATTCTTAATGTCTATGGCCCTTATAGAGACCGTGTACTGTTCTGGGACAATGCCCTCATCGGCGGCCTTCTCCATTTACCTTCACTTGTGATTGGGGGTGACCTCAACCTCACCCTTCGCTCTACTGAAGTCTGGGGAGAAAAAGCCTCATTAGACCCTCTCTCCAATCACTTTACCTCACTCTTCGAGTCTGTAGGGCTAGTAGATGTGGCTCCACTTAAGTCTGGTCCTACTTGGCGCAATGGTAGAGCTGGGACTGTGGGCATCAGTAAACGATTGGACAGATTCCTTATTTCTAGTACTCTTCTTCTCTCATTGGGGGTCTATAAGTCCTGGATCAAATGTGTGGACCTCTCTGACCACTTTCCTATCTATTTCGAATGGGGAGATATTAAGGGTCCATTTGACTATCCCTTCAAATTCAATAGATCATGGCTTGAGGACATTGACTTCACTAACTGGTTTAAAAAGGAGTGGTCCTCCTCTTTCACTGCTGATCATTTTGTTGACATTGAAGACTTGTGCCTCTCCCTCCGAAAGCTTAAGGCTGCTACTAAGAAGTGGACAAAGAACAAATCTGATTTCATGAATTGCACTTTTTCTAACTTGGAAGCTGCCATTGAATCCATATTGGCCGGTCCCACCAATGGTATTCTTTCACATGATCATTTGGCTAGGCTTTCCCACTTGAAGGCTGAAAAGAAGAGAATCACTGATCACATCCTTCTCACCTGGCAATTAAAAAGCAGAATTAAATGGGCACTGCAAGTTGATGCAAATACCAAGTTTTTCCATGCATTTGCCTCAGGAAGAAGATTACAAAACTCGATATGGTCCCTTGAAGGTCCTGATGGTGTTCTGGTTGAGGATGTGGTCTCCCTCAAGGCTCTTGGTAAGTCACATTTTGCTGCCATTTTCAAAGATGAAGGCTCTACCAGTCTTGAACACCAGCTGAAAGTCATATCTCTCTTTCCTCGTCTTATCCCATCTGATCAATCATCTCTGCTCACTCGGCCTATATGTCTTACTGAAGTGGAACTCTCTCTTAAAGCCTTTAAAAAATATCGTAGCCCGGGCCCGGATGGCTGGCCTGTAGAATTTTATCTTCATTTCCTCGATCTCCTGGGCCCTACTCTTCTCAAGACTGTTGACCAATCCAGAACCTCGGGTTACTTTCCCCCTTCCCTTAACTCAACCTTCCTGACCCTCATACCTAAAAAGGATATGCCCTTGACCTTTGCTGATTTTAGACCTATCTCCCTTTGCAACCTCCTTTATAAGCTCATTGCAAAAGTCATAGCTAGGAGACTCAAACCCTTCCTTGACTTGGGCATTTCTCAGGAACAGTATGGTTTCCTTAAAGACCGTCAAATCTCTGAGCCTATTGGCATCCTCCAAGAGGTACTACACTCTATCCATTCTAAGAATCTTTCTGCTTTTGTCCTTAAGCTTGACCTTTCGAAGGCATTTGACCGGGTGGACTGGACTTTCGTTAGATTAATTTTGATTCAAATAGGAGTCCCCCTCCTCACTGTGAACTGGATAATGGGATGCTTATCTACTGTAAATTTCGCGGTCCTGGTCAATGGCACTCCCTCTTCTTTCTTCCCTGCCTCCCGTGGTATCTGTCAGGGCTGTCCTTTATTACCTCTCCTCTTCATTCTTGTCATCGAGGGCCTTAGCCTGCTAATACGGGATTCTAGGGACAATGGACTGATCAGGGGCATTCATATCTCGTCCTCCCTTGCTCTATCTCACCTCCTCTTCGTTGATGATGTGATCTTATTGGGTTCTGGCACCTTACTGGATTGGACTGCATTTGAGGTAATATTGGATACTTTCTGCAAAGCATCCGGTATGATGATTAATGTTGATAAATCTTGTTTTCTGTATTGCAATTTGGATGAAGCTGGTTATAATTCACTAGCAGCTGTCATTCTCTATAGAATGAGGCCTTTACTCTCGGGGATCAATTATCTTGGTTTTTTCATAAAACCCATTGGGTACAGGATCAGTGACTAGTTGTGGCTTATTCAAAAAGTGGAAAAGAGGATCTGTCACTGGACCTTCAGATACCTTTCTCTTGGGGGTAGATTGGTCCTGTTAAACTCTGTCTTATCTAGCATTCCGGTTTATTGGATGATTCTGGCTCCTCTCCCAGCCACTGTCCTTCAGAAGCTCAGAAGCCTTATGTTCAACTTTCTCTGGGGATCCTCGGATACCAAAAGGAAATTTCATTTGGCCAACTGGAATGACCTCTCCTAGCCAAAAAGTTGTGGGGGATGGGGTATTAAAAACCTCTACTGGTTTAACCTTTCACTGCGCCTCAAAAATATTTGGAGAATTCTTCTTTCTGATGGTCTTTGGTCATCTGTTATACATGCAAAATATTTGAAAGGTACCCCTGCTATTGATTGGCTTAGAAAGAAGAACTTTAACATTCGCAATGCTTCTTTATTCTGGCGAGGATTTGTACAGATCCTCCCATGGCTGGGCTCCTGCCTGACTTGGAATGTGGGGGATGGCAATAATATCCTTCTCGGCATTGATCCCTTTATTGGTGTTCAGTCCCCACATCTGCCTGAGGATTTGAGATCTTATTTGGAAGATATGGACATTTGTACACTCCCTCAGGCCCGGAACACTCTCATTCCTGCAAGGAATTATTGGCTGTTAGCTGATGATCTTTTTCTCGGGGGCTCTTACTGTGTATTATGGAACAATTTCATACATGAAATCCAAGGAGCAGGTATACATCTTTCTGACCGCCCAGATGCTCTTTCTTGGATACATAAAAGCTCTCATGGTTCACCATCAGCTAGTGTTGCATATGATTATATTGTTGGGGTCCACTCCTCTCCACCTGTCACCTCTGTTGATTTTGTCCTTTGGAACAAGAATTTACCCAGCAAGATATCATGTTTCATCTGGCTCACTCTACGTGATAAAATTCTTACGTGGGTAAATTTGCAGAAAAAAGGATTCCACGAGCCTGGGATCTGCGTCCTCTGTGGCACAAATGAAGAAACTGTGTCACATTTATTCATTTTCTGTAGTGTATGGAGGACTGTTGCTGTCCATGTATGTGATCTCCTTAATCTGTGTGCTATCACTCCTGCTGTACCGATTGATGTGATGATAAATAATTGGATTAAAAATCTGCACAGGGACTCGCCTATGTATTTTCTTCCTCTCCATATGATGTGGATCATATGGAAAGCACGTAACCGAGCCATATTTGATGAAGAAAAAAGGTCTGTATATTCTATTATCCAGTAGGTTATATCTACTGTTCGTGGCTTACCTCCATGTGCTGTTAAAATGAGGAGGCATGATAGAGTAATTGGAATGGCACCTGTCATGTTCTATCCATGTGGTTTTATGGACGGTGCATCAAAATGTATGACAGCAGGTGCAGGTTTTTGTATTTATTTAAATGAAACACATCGGCTGGAGTTCTCGCTGGGGGTCGGACATGGTACCAACACGAAGGCAGAATTGCTCAGTCTTTGGGCACTTCTCCTCATCTCCCAATTGATGGGGATCCCTCTCACCCACGTCTATGGTGATTCATTAGTAATCATCAATTGGGTTCATGGATCAACTGAGCTCTCCCCACCAGATCTCATACATTGGTGTCGGGAGACAAAAAATCTTTTGGCCGCATTTCATGATCTGTCACTCACCCACATCTATCGAGAGCACAATCGGTTGGCTGACCGTCTCTCTAAAACTGTGCTCTCTCATCCTCAGGGCATTGGCAGTTTTATGGAATTTATTGAGAACCATTTGGTTACTCGTAATACCTTTCAGCTTTTCTGAGGCTGATTATATGATGCTTTCCTCCTACAGTTTTTTATTAGAATGAGAGATCTCTTTTGGATTGTGGTTTCAGCGCCTGTTGACGCTCGATAGATGTGGTTGTTCTGGCAGATTACTTTATGAAGAGTCAGTTATCTGATGGGAACATTTTGTTGTTGGCTCGCCTTTCCCCCTGGCGAAAACTCCATGATGTATTATGTATCTCGGTATGCTGGTAGCTTTGTTTTGATGTCTTTTGATTCAGTTTTATGAATAACAAGGTAGGCTTTTTTCTTCTGAAAAAAAAAGAAAAGATGTGAAAAGTACTGGAAAAGTCTAATTGATTTTTTTATTAGACCAATTTTGAAAAGTATTCAGATCTTTAATTATTGAAAGACTTAAAAATCAGTGTTTGTGCTTTATTGTACTCCATATAAATATGGTTATCGAGAATTTCCATTAAAGAATTCAAAATAAACTTATTTTGAATTAAATACTTGTTTAGCAGCTTTGAGATCTTGCTTTTTTGAATTTAAAAAGTTTGATTATCTAATTATACAAATGGTGAAGATATAAATTTAATAAATATATAACTCACTACAACATCGAATAGTGTTGAAATCGTTTGTCGCGTCTCTTTATAATATTGTCGAAATGGTTTGTCGTGTTCCCATATTCAATAAGTGATATATTTTGTCGAAATGATTTGTCTTGTTCTCATATTCTTCTTTCAATAAGTGTTAGGATTTGTCATAATTTTAATATTTATTAGTTAATATATATAATAATAATGATGGTTGTTTTAACTTTTATTGAAATTAAATTTGGTTTGTGAAACTTTAAAAGAAAATAAAGATAGAGATTAATTGATTTATTAAATATTATTTTTAGATTTAAAAAATAAAAAAATTAAAGACAAATGTCCTTAATTTACTAGAATTTTGCCTTGAGCTCAAAGCTTAAAAACATCAGTGCATAAGCATCAGCTAATTTAAAATCATTAGCTTGCTTAAAATTATATATAAAATTAAAATTTTAATTATTAATTTAAAGTTTTGACTTGAGCTAGAAGCTTAAAAGCATCAGTGGATAAGCATAGCTGATTTAAAATCATTAACTTAAATATATATATATATATATAATTAATAATTTAATTATTAATTTAATTTTTTTATTACATCATGTTCATTTTATAATTTTGTTGAAATATTATTGAAGTTGATATTTTAGTTTATGATAGGTGAACAATTAAATTAGTTTGAGATTCATTATATTTAAATTTAATATATGTTTTTTATTTTTATTAATATTTTAATAATAAGAAATATTATTATTTTTTATATATATTAATTGGTTATATTAAAATTACTTTATATTCTAATGCAATTTAATAGAATAGATGTTTTTAAATTTTATAAATAAATTGTACATAAAATATCAATTATTTTTATTATTTAACATTTATTTATCTCATAAAATTTAGTATTTATATTATGTCCTCGAATGGGGAGACATTTATATGACGGGAAGACGAATTAGTTTCAGGGATGTTTTATGTATTGTTGTATGGTTTAGTAATGTTTTTTATTTATTTAATTGAATTATGGTAATTATCTAGCCACTTGTTTAAACAGGGACTTTTTGACTTTTTATTCTGGCTGTTTTTTGTCAGGATTTAGGGAATTTTCAAAATGCCTTAAAAACATAGCTAGATCTTACACAGTATGGCTGTTGGGGTTTTTATGTCACCTGATTTCATTTCTCAGCTTAAAATCGCTCAACAAACAACATAAATTACAGATTTTGTGGATTAAATTCACCGGATTCAACAAAAAAACAGCCTGAAAGTCAAAAAGTAGTCCCTAGTTAGACAACTCCATTTTTCAATGTTGGTTGTCCAGTGAGAAATAAGGCCACTCCTCCAAAATGCCTTCCCAAATATTTGCAAGACACCAATATGCATCCCACAGCAGACTGTTTAATGCACCCAGAGTGTTTAATACACTTGTTGGAGGCATCGAATGAACAGATGGCGACAGACATGACGATATGCCAAAAAAATGACCATTGTAACAACTAATATGCCATACGGCATCATGGGGAGTCTGACCATTGCACCATCCATTAAGCCATACGCATTCATGGCCATTCTAAACCAGTTTCCATCACATGCATGAAGCGTTTATACATGATACGCCGACGGTGGATATCTACAGAAAGATCATCTACGGATGAACAAGGAGGTTTATTAAATTCGAAGGAATTCGTATGTAGGGTAGATTCAATGAGGGTAGATGGATCATATGGTTCTATTCCCGTCGTGGTCGTTGTCTCCTCCGCGACTGAACCCGCCATCTCTGCGAAAATCTCTTATGCTCTTGCCCCGTCGATAAGAGGTTGTTGGGATATGGCCAGAGGTGGCTGGTAATCCCCCTGTAATCCGTCTCTGTGTTTTTTCCGTGGCTAAAGATTGAACAAATAATAATATCCCAACCCATTAACCTGCAGAGATTTTGAAATTACAGAGGGGAACAAGAACGTGAATCCAGAGGGGGCATTGCTTGAGCTCCCGCGAAATGACAAATTGAGCGAATACAATGTTCCACTTGCACATTGATGCAACGAACAAGAGTTCGTGTGTTTAAAATCTCTGGTGCTCTTGCCCCATCCTTGTAAACCCCCTGCGACGATATTTTATAATGTCACCCTGAGCATCATTTCATTGAACGTGGGAGATTAGTCAACGAGGACGCGACTGTGTGAAGACCGGATGGACAAAACGCAGCTACATAGCCGTTTTTTTTTCAGGTATGTCCCTGTCAACTTTATCTCGAATAATATAAAATTGCAGAGGCTTCCAACGCGGAGAATAAATATATGTTGCAGTAGTGGGTTAGTTTAATAGCGGTGTGTAATCGTCCAATAAAAATTAAAAAAATAACAAAAATAGATAAAAGGAAATGTAGAATTACTAAATTTATGGTTTTAGTTGTTTAGGTTCCTGCAATATTAAAGTAGCCAAACAATTATATTGTATAACTTTTACAGATTTTAGAGGTCAATTTTGTACAAACTAGTGTTTAAAAGCAAAAGAATGCATTGCCTTTACTTGATCTGTATTGGGTAAATCTCTTTTAATTTACAAATGCATGTTTTATAAATGTTTTGAGATGGTGTGTGGGACTTACTACTGTGGATAGTGATATTGTATCCTAGAACTTCACAATCACATGGAAAAAAAAATTTCTTTATTCCTTTGAGACATATCAATGGTATGGCCTTTCTCTTTTTCTTCCAACTCCAACATATATTATAATTAGTTAAATGTTCACAGTTTTCCGCCTAGGAAACTAGTTAGATTTTTCTAGGATATTTTATTTTCTTCTTTCTTAGACAAATAATTTTAGTTTTTAAGACTTATCTTGTTTTCCTTTGATACATTTATTTCTTTCAATGATTTTTTAATCCTAAATCTTTTTTTTTCCTTTTTAATTGCCTTGGTTCGTTCTCTTCTTTTACTTGCTTAATGGGTCAGTGCAAGAAGATGAGGGACCTTTAACGGTGATTCCATGAAGATGGGTAACACTTTTTGGCCAAATTTGGCGATGAAACCCTTATTTTTTACTCATGTGCTAGATAGAAGCCCTCAAAACGCATATATGCCATGTGAATTTTGACTTGAAGTAAAAAAACAAATTGTAGAATATTATGTTGGCTTCATAGTGATATTTTTTTTAAAATATTCCAATGTCATTTAATGTGTGAATTTTTGCATTTAATGAACTGTGTGACCTTAAAAATTTGAAGACGCTAATAAGTGGCTCGTGTCAACGTAGAGTAATTCAATCTTGCATTAATAATTTTAAAAAAATATATATATGAGCATAATCTACATAAAATGCAGTGTGATGTGCATATTTTTTTGTTAATTTTTTTCGCATTATACAATTATTTATTATTTTTCGAAAGTGACCACATTCGATTTCATCATCGTTTTAAACACATATTTGTCCACGTAAAGCAATTTTTTCTATTTTTTCAAAAATTGAAAAACCAAAGATACCCTTTTGAAGAGGACACGTTGATATGTGATGTGTGCATTTTTAAGAATTTTTTGGCTGTGTATTTTTAGCTCTGCGGATTTTTCTTTGAGTTGCTTCGAAGTTGCAATGTGGTTTTCTAAGTATAAGTTTTAGAAGTAATTAAAAAATAAATTTCATATGAATGCCAAAATGCGTGTATGATACCTCAATGGATAGAAGATTCTTTGGTGAATTTATCGGTATCAATTCCGCTCAGTTATGTGCTAGGAATGGCAGGCTGTACACCTCTGCAAGGCACAGAAAATTTTTCATTTGTTTGAATGTGGGCTAAGTCTATTTTCTTAAGCCCTCGACCGAGGTATGAACCTCGACCGAGGTATTTAAATACCTCGGTCGAGGTCTTAACGAAACCTTGACTGAGGGTTTGTAAAGCCCTCGACCGAGGGTTTACCAAACCCTCGGTCGAGATTTCGTTAAGACCTCGACCGAGGTATGAGCTCAGTCAAGGTCCTAGTAAACTCCTTTGGAGAAAAAGCCCCCGGGAGTGAATTCAAACATTAATGACACTCCAACTACACACCCAACCGTCTTTCCCACCCAAATTTTTGATGAAACTCTATATAAACATAATTCATACTA
>LPNX011104818.1:6120-36120 GCA_001517045.1 Pseudotsuga menziesii
CACTGATTTATTTTACGAAATCTCCACCATGAGTAATGTATGCTTGTTATAAACAATTAGCTATCTGGTTGTGAAATATCTTTCGTTGTTCATGCATGTAAAAGTTAATGTCAACTATCTGTAATTGCTTTTATGATGCGTGCACCTCCACATTACTCATATATGTTAAGTACAAGTTGGCTCCCCGGGGATAGGATAGATAGATAGATAGGTAGGCATATAGATAGGTAGTCATTTCATTTCATTTCTGCATGAGTGTTTCAGATGCATGGTGAGCCTAAGACGAGAGGTAAGAACCCGCGCATCACTTTGTGAATGCTCCCTGCATCCTTCACCACCTTGCATTTAGTTAGATATTTGCATTGCATATTTTCGTCAGAAAATACAAATTTCGGTGGACCGGGCCGCAACCGGTAACCCTGATTTGTTACTTTGACCTACGGTGGCCGGACCGTAAAACCGGACGGATTCCCTATACCAAACAGTCAATGGGCTAGTTGGGAACATTGATTGGGGAGAATCCCTTACTATTGCCGCCTGCGAATTTTCAAGCCTCAACACAACCATAGGCCCACGTGCTCTTTAATCTCTCAACAACGCTGCCACCCCCGAGCCTAGAATGATTCCCCAAGGAATAAGGAACTAGTAGGGTTACACATAGCCAAGGATAACAACACAACAAGGATACACAAATCAGCCAAGCCAACACAGTTGAGCTTATCAGGCCATCCAGGAGCTGGGAAAGGCTAAATGCTAAGCTGGTGAGGTCATTGAAGAGCTAAGGACACCTACACCAAAACTAGCCTGACTTCTAGGACACCCACACAAACCCAACATAAGGAAATCAGTATTTTCTCTGCTACGCAGTCCCTCAGGCCCTGACCTCCCTTCCAGTGCTATTCAGGGGTTGTGGAGAAGAAATAGAGCCCTCTAGCTCTGTCTCTATGGTTACCAAACACTCCAAGTTTATCAAGCACAACAGGCCCTCATTCACCACTCCAATGCATTCCAAGGACAAACCACTACGTGCATGCAGCAAACAATCACTTCACAGCTTGAACAGGGGAAGACAATCCCCAAATTGTTCTTGGCCCTATCGTGGCCAAAACGATTCCTCGGCAACCTACAGCAGCCCAAAACGCAAAGGCAACTCAGCCAACAAATGTGGGGGAAACAACAGCCAATGAGCAACCAGAGAAAATTACAGCAACCCAGTATGTAGGGGAAAAGCATACACCCCACACCATACACTAAATTCATATGGGAAGACACACTCAACAGAAAAATGTGACGACAGTCCAAAAATCGTTTCCCTTCTTGCTACATGAGCCAAAACAAAGAGAATCCTCCGTGTGAGGAACAGAGCATCTCCACCTGCATGAGGATGGACGATGGAGAATACCAACCGGCACATGAGGAAACCGAGCATTTTTGTGTGAGAAGAATGGCATCGTGGAGAGAGTGCAGTCATGTGGGAAAAATGGGATAATGGGTGTAGTGGTCTTCCTACCAGTGTAAGGGTCAGCTTGGTGGAGTGTGCATGTGGGCAAGGAGTGACAGTCCTGCCACACTCCACTACCAGCAATAACTGCCCCAACTAATCAACAAAACATTTAAGGTGGTAGCTGGATGAGACAAGGGAAGGTGACACATGGCTTTTCCCCCATGGGCTCAAGGTTTAACATTCCCCCTCCTTATCCTTAAAAAATCATGCCCTTTTCAATATGGTTGCAGTGAACATAACTAGTTGGGGTTATTTAGTTAAAATGCATAGTTACATGATGCCACAATTTTAATATGTGTCATATATCCCAATATACTATCGGCAATGATTCCAATCGCTGAACATAACAAAACCAAATTGATGGTGGGGCTTTTTCCTTTAGCTCCACACCATGATTAATTACAATATATATATATATACCATGTTTATTTAGTGCATCAGGGTCAAAACCGGGGATGTTACATTCCCCTCCCCCTTCAATAGCACTGTCCTCAGTGCTTTACAAAATTGAACAAAGTGCTACACTGGTATCGCCTCAGTGTTCCGTAGAATTGAACAAAAATGGATGTGCCAATCGCATGGCATCCTCTAGCTCCCATGTAGCCTCTTCAAGTTCATAGTGCTCCCATTGCACCTTTACCTACCCTATGTCTCAGTTTCGTAGCATTGTGACCTTCCTGTTGAGGATACACATTGGCTCGATTTGGAACTCTCCCTTGGGTTCCACTTGAATCACATCCCAATTTATCACATGGTTAGGATCATGTACATATCTCTTAAGCAAAGACATTAAAAACATTATGAGCTCTAGTGCTAGCAGGAAATGAAAGTCTATATGCAACTAGCCTTATTCTTTCAAGCACTTCAAACAGCCCAGAATATCTTGGTGATAGCTTGGCACAACTTCCAAGCTTCAAGGAACTCTTCCTTGCCCTCACTCGAAGGTAAACATGATCCCTAATACTGAACTCCCTATTCACCCTATGCTTATCTGCATAGATTTTCTGTCTATCTTGTGCTGCTTTCAGATTCTATCTGATCTTTACAACCTCTTGCTCCATTTCCTTGAGCAATTCTAGTCCAAGCACAACCCTGTTCACTGGATTATCCCAAGTCACTGGCATCCTACACCTTCTTCCATACAAAGATTCATATGGACTCATCCCCAAGGATGCCCGCTGTAATGTCCCCGGCTTTGACCTCGTTTGCATGATGTATATATTGTAATTAATCATGGTGAGGAGCTCAAGGCAAAAGCCCCACCATCAATTTGGTTGTGTGCGTGTTTAGGCAATGGGGATAGTTGCCGATGGTTTATCGTGCCATTTGGCACATTATAATTCGGTATCATGTAAATACACACATCAATTAAAACTAAAACCACAACCAGCTATGGCAGTGCAACGTTGAATGAAAAGGGCATGGTTCCAAAGGATAAGGGGTGGGGGATGTCAAACCTTGGTTTATGGGGGAAAAACCCATGTGTTGCCACCTTGTTTGTTTTGCCACCTTTCTTGTTTCACCAACCTCTTCAATGACTTGGTTTTGTTGTTGGGGGCAGTTATGGCTGGTGGTGGAGGCAATTATTGCTTTTGGGAGTGGGGTGGCAGGACTGTCAGTCCCTTGCCCACGCGTCCACTCCACCCACGAGGGCATCCACTCCTTTCTTCCATGATTTCCCCATTCTCCCATGGTTGGTGGGTGCCACACCACTGTCTGTTCATCTCCTCACGCGCAGAGCCATTGCGGTTTCTCTTCACGCATGGGACTTTTCTGGTTTTACCAACGTCCGTCTCCTCATGCGCAAGCTAGGATCTTCACGTAGAGAGACATTCTGCTCTCTCCTCACGCACAGGAATTCTGCGTTGGTTTTCCTCACGCAGGGAGTGGGTGAAATCGTGGCTGTCACTCAGGATTTTCGGGTGCAAGAGCCATTGCTACACTCAGGGACTGTGTGTAAGTTTCCTTACTGATTTGTGGCCGTGCATATGTTTTCCTCTGTGTGTTGAGGCCTAGTGCAAGTGCTTTCACGCACGGACTGGTTGAGGTCGTTTTCTCATGTGGTGAGCCGTGCTCACTAATTATGTTTTGAGGCTATTGTTTTCCCCACATTTTTGTTGGCCGTGGTGTCCAATTGCATTTTGGGTCACTGTGTATTCGTAGTGAGCCATTTTTCTATTATGGTTTGCATATGAGTCTCCCATGGCTATGCTGGGAGTTCTGTTAATTATCCATGAGGGATGGCTGTGAGTTGTGTTCTCTCACGTGGCTGCTATTGGTAAAAGCGTGGCTGTTGGTTTCTCCTCTGTTTTGGGGCTGTGTATAGTTGCCACCATTTTTATTGTGAAGTTAGGTTGCTGAAGTACCCTATTTTGGGTGTTGTTGCTGAGTTGTTTTGGCCACGCTAGGGCCAAGAACAACTTTGTGTTGCCTTGTGGGCTTGAGCTGTGCTCATAATTTGTTTGGGAGTATTCCCGGTTGTCTTTTCCTTCTTCACAGGGTGGTGAAGGGATTGTGTTGCTGCGGTAGGCAGTGGTTGGTCTTCGGACGGTATTGGTTTGGTTGATTGTCCCTTGGCTATGTGTAAGCCTGCAATGACCCTTATCCTGGAGGAATCATGCCCATCTCGGGGGTGGCAGCGTTGCTGATTACGCTGGCCTATGGTTGGGTGGAACGTTGCAGCAACGTAGCTGGTTGCGGAGTGAATTCTTCGTCAAAAGATAAGTGCTGCTGGATACTTCATTTCTACAATTGATATTTATTGTTTTACAAATTATGATGAACATATGAATGCTGGGAATGTATATGTTGGCTTTCACTGTATGATTGAGGAGTCATGCATCTGTGTATGCTTGTATGTTTATGCATCTTCAGATGCATTCTGTTAAGTAATTTCAATTTCAGCATTTGATGTTTGTTCATGTTCATGGGGCTGCTTGCCCAGTTTAGTTGTTTGTGGTGTTCGTCACGCCCTCTTTGCCATTGTGAGGGTCGGGGACATGACAGAGTGGTATCAGAGCTCGAGGTTGCAACAGTGGGCCTCTATGGGCCATGAAGGATGCAGTGACAGAAGGTAGAATTACCTTCTCTGTCCAGTAGAATAGTAGCAAACTTCAAAAATTTTGCATAAGTGTTGACAGTCGGAAGAGCTACTGGAAAGCTCCTCCGAAATGGCGGAAGGAGTATTCGGAAGGCCATCTGACGAGGCGCGACAGCAGAAAGGGATTTTTGTGTTGGAGCAGTCGGAACACTTAGCGAAAAAGAATTCCGCTGTGGTGGAAGGGTTTGTGAAATGGACTTCCACCGTAGAGGAAGAATTAGGCGAAAGTATGCCATCGGAAGGAAATTGGAAGTAAATTCACCGAAGTGTTGAACAGTCGGCAGAACATTAGGATGATTGACTTCCGCCCTTGCAGAAGGCTAAGCGGAAGCGTGCCCGACAGAGCACAGTCGGAGGGAAAATTTTGGAAAATTTCTAAGTGTCCAGTGTTCGTCGAAAGAAAATAGTGGATCGACGTCCGCCGTTGCGGATGTAAAAACACCAAGTCTTCCGGCGAGAAAGACTGCCGCCGGAAGAAGAGAGGGTTTTGCGTCCGCCATTGTGGATGAAGAAGCAACTAGGTGTCCGATGAGAAAGTGGTCCGACCGCCGATAGGTGATATATTCGGTGGAAAGAAGAAAGAAAAATTTTTCAAATTTGTCTAAGTGAAGAAATCGTCGGTGGAAAAAGGGGGGAACGATTGCCACCGTTGCGGAAGAGTTAGAGAAGTTGACTTCTGACGTAGCAGAAGAACTAGTGGAATGGAATTCCGCCGTTGCAGATGGTGAAGCAACTACGCACCCGATGGAAAAGTCCTCCGATCGCCGATGCCGTAGAGGAGGTTTAAGGGCTCGAAACCGTTGACTGTCGGAGGAAGAAAGTGCTCGTGCATCCGTCGTTGCGGAAGCCAAAGGCACGAAGCTTCCAATGTGGAAAGAGCGTCGACACCCGAAGTTAAGATTTCCCCAAGAAAAGAGCGGCCGTCAGAAGGAGTTCGTGTTTGGTGTGCCGCTGTTGCGAAAGCCAAAGACACTTACCGGCCGATGCGAAAAGGTTGCCGACGCCGCGAAAGAAAGTTCAAAATTCGTTCTAAGTAATGAGCTGCCAATCGGAAGAAGTTCGTGTTTGGTATTTCGCCGTTGCAGAAGCCAAAGGCACAAGACTTCCGATGAGAAGGACTTCCAATGCCGGTCAAAGAACAAGTTCACCAATTGGAAGAAGATAAATATTTGATGTTCTGCCGTTGCGGCTGCAGAAGAGAAAATGGTTCTGAGAGCCGATTCTGCGGAAGAGAATAGTTTCGAGAGCCAATTCTGCGAAAGAGAAAATGGTTCCGAGAGCTGATTCTGCGAAAGAGAAAATGGTTCCGAGAGTCAATTCTATGGAAGAGAAAATGGTTTGAGAGCCGATTCTGTGGAAGGGAAAATGGTTTGAGAGCCGATTCTGCGGAAGGAATAGTGGTTCCGAGAGTCGATCCTATGGAAGAATAATTGGGGAAGAGACCCGATTGAACAAAGGAAAATTCAGTTGTTTTTAAGAGGAATTTTCAGTGGTTTTACAGTGGATTTTCAGGGCTGAAGTTGGAAACCAAAATGCAGCTGTGTGTAAAATGCAAAGATTTGGTGAAAAGTATTCATTTTTAGAAGTGGTGTGGTTTTTACACCCGAGGTCGGAATGAAGCATGTGGATAGGCGTTGGAAAGCTTATCCAGTAGGGAACAAGGGTAAGACACCAGAATCTGAGCATGAAGCAGCAAAGTGCTAATGATGGCCGCTTCTATCAAATGGACAAATCTGGACAGTGCATGCCCAAGGGTAGCAAGGACTATGAAGTCAACCAGTTGCTGTGTGAAAAAGGAATTCCATGAGAAGATGAGGGATTTGAAAAGGAAGTTTTCATTAGACCCTATCTTGCTAATTATAACTACATTTCCCAAGTTTTATGCTTGAAATGTATACGGATATGTTTTGTATGAACCACTAATGATAATCATTGCTTTGATGTTGGCATTAGTGGGAAAACCAACGATGACATGGACCCAGATGAATGTGTTGCTGATGCTGATGAATGAGACCAACAACCCTATGGAGAAGGGGTGAAGCAACAAATCCAGGATAAAAGTTGGTGAGCCAATTCTGCAATCTCCTACAAAGGACCAACCAAATTGGTCATGTCAAGGGTGTAAGTAAGACCCAGGCAGGTAAGAGTTTGCTTATGACAAATTCCATGGATTGGTACAGGTAAGAGACCTCATACCATGTGAATATTGGAATGTAGAAAGGTGTCATGTCTATATATATGTTGATGACATTGATTATAGTAATGCATCCTATATGAAGTGGACATGGTTAGGCCATGCATGGTATGTTGAATGCATTGAGATGAATGCATGTGATATTATGAATAACTAATGACTGAAATGATGAATTGATGGCAATTCAGGAACCATTTCAAAGGTTGTTATGAATGCAGGATAGTCCTGATCAGTTGACTGCCAGAAATGCTCTATGGAAGAGCAAGGTGGTATGAACGATACACTGTGAAGTAAGGAGTATCTAAACACTTCATTTAATTGCATGAATGATGTGACTATGCCTTGCAAATGTTAATGACTGCATGAAGCAAATGAGCTTTGATAATATTGATGTGACTAATAGCTAGAAGTATTTGAATTTTATAAATTCTGAAAATGCTTCGGTGATGGTTGTAGCAATGAAAAGGTTATATGCATCCAGACTTACCATGTGTTTGGTTGATTGAAGCTCATGTTTCAAGTAGATTATTTCGAGCATGGCAGTGAGAGGTAAGACCCTGACCAATGCTAGAATCTACCATATGGTATGCATAATAGGTTGTTAAAATTCGAATTGTAAATTTTGGATTTAAGCAATTGCTGACAACTACTAGTCACTATTTTCTTGCACAAGATTGTGTTTGGTTGATTGAAACTCAGGTTTTAGGTAGATTATTTTAAGCATGGCAGTGAGAGGTAAGACCCTAACCAGTGCCAGAATCTACCGTGTGAAAAAATCTTATTAAATTTGAATTGTGAATTTCAAATTTAAGAAATTGCTAACAACTACTAGTCACTACTGGCTTGCATAAGCTTGTGTTTGGATGTTTGAAGCTTATGTTTCAGGTAGATTATTTCGAGCATGGCAGTGAGAGGTAAGATCCTGACCAATGCCAGAATCTACCATATGATATGCATAATAGGTTGTTAAAATTCGAATTGTGAATTCCGGATTTGAGAAATTGCTGAGAACCACTAGCCACTGTTGGCTTGCATAAGATTGTGTTTGGTTGATTGAAACTCATGTTTCAGGTAGATTATTCGAGCATGGCAGTGAGAGGTAAGACCTTGACCAATTCCAGAATCTACCATTTATGAGAAGAAGTCTCATGGTTGTGAAGGTAGTTGGCATGCATGATGGGTTGTTAAATTTGAATTATGAATTTCGAATTTAAGAAATTGCTAACGACTACTAATCATTGTTGGCTTGTATGAGATTGTGTCAAGAGGGACGCATGGTAAGTGGGTATTCATGTTATGATAGTAAGCATAAAACTATAATGAGCATAGTAGTGCTGCTTACAAGAGACCCACAATTGAGAAAGTCAATTTATGTAGTAGATAAAATTGCAATTCCTATTGAATTTGATTACCAATGTCATTGCTTGGTTATGGAACAAACAATTGGGATTGTATTATCAGAAAATGATTGACTGTTTGGCTATTTGATGAATGTGTCAAGGATACACACTGTAGGAAGATCATGTGTGATGACCTACAAGATCCAAACTTCATGGGAAGGTTTTCCCTTACCTTGGAAATGGGTTTTGGGTGAAACGCCATTAGGCATTTTGAGAAATGTCTCATCTGCACTGAATGTTCGGTAGTAACATGAGTGAGATGGCATAAATTATGTCAGTAAGACATGTGTGAATATGAAATGCAAAAGTAGTTGGGATGGCAAACTGAGGGACTGTTAACTCAAGGAAGGAGCCTCCATTCCTCCTTAACAAAGGCATACTGCGACGGCAAATGGATAAGTGTTCTGTGACCCTTGCTATGAACATGCATGTCAAATTATTAAATTCCATATGTAGAACATGTTTTGATTATATTTCCATGATGACTGATTGCTTGAGTATGAATAGTGGCTACATGGCACACACCAGAGGAGAGTGCACACTTTTCTGATGTTGAGCCATGAAAGGGTTGTCGATATTGATTACACTCTAGGGAGTGGACGCACTCCTGGTGTCTCAATACTTGATAGTGAATGATGAGGAATGTGATTACAGTTTTTGAGCAATAATGTTGATGAGTTGCTTGTATTACTTGTGTTGCTTGTGTTGACAGGCTAAAGGTAAAGGTAAAGGTAAAATGGTAAATGGTTGTTGTGAGGGGTTGTGGAGTAAGGGTTATTGTTGATATAAGTGTATGTTGGTATAAGTGTATGTTGGGTTGTTATATGCCTAAGGATCCATAATAGATCCTAGACCTGGAAATGGCCGTGGTAAAGTTCCAAGCCCAGTCGACATGAGGATGTACTGGCTGGACATTAATTATTTGATGTTGTGGAGCAGCCAGCATGCTGACCTATTATCTAAGTCCATAGGCGATCCCAAGGCTTGCAAAGCGAAGCAGGATCCTGTGGACGAACGAGGAAACACACAATACAGATAAGTATTGGATTGTTTTGCTTATGAATATACATGTGTATATGACTTGGTTATGATGTTTTAAGCTCTTGTTCTAGAGGTAAAACCGATGTGAATAAACTAAACATGTGAATCTATTCAATGTTTGAATATAGGTATCGTGGGAAGTGAGGACTATGAGAGAATCCTATGGGTGCATGTGGACATGTGACTGTCCTGGAAAGCTCGGAATGAGCGGTAATGAAAAAGGTGCTAGTAGGACGAGGGAGTCCTATCAATTGAGACAAACCATGTGGAGAGACTCCATGGTTTAGAGGTCTAGAATAGACCAAAGACACTAAGTGTCATGACCAAGAGAGATTGGTCCAGCATTCATGGTGAAGTGGAAGAGGCTGAGAGCATGAAAAGCCACAGTGATGGTGTGGGTTCCAAGATGGAACAAAACAAAGAGGGGAAAGACTCTTACTGCTCTCTCTTGCCTTTTGATTATATATATATACACATATATTTATGCATTGTGGAAACAAAGGATTGTTGAATGCATGTATGATTGAAATGGAATGTGTGTTTTTGCTTAAAGTAAATTGTGAATGCTGGAATAGTTAATTCCCTGCCCAGGAATGGACATGAATGAATTCATGAGCCTGTTGGGAAGGCATGAAAAATATGAAAGTTTCCTTGATGAGACTTGGACTATCATGCCATTTGGGTAATTAACTAACTGATTTTAATGTCTATATTATGCTTGGTCTGATAAAATTTCAATGGTGCATTTCACAAGTGAGAAAAGTGGGACCTGGTGGTGCACATTGATCATGGCAGTAGATCAAAAGTTGTTGGAATTGGCTGGAAGTCTCCTTCAAATGATTGCCAAGACCCAAGAGAACCTTGGGGAGATGCTCAAGATACAGAGAAGGCAGAGTGAAATGAACCACCAGATTTTGCAAGACTCTATTGGTTTGCAAAGGGAGGTGAAAAGCCTTCTGGGAGCAATCGGCAAGGGAAAGGAAGGTGGATTAGCGATGGGACAATTTTCCAAGTGACCCGATAAGAAACGGTCCAGGCATGAAGACTCAAAGGAAATTGAGCAGGTAAAGATGAAGCAGCCAGTGAGATGCTGGAGATGCGGAGGACATCATTTACGTCGAGACTGCCCAATGAGGGAACATGATGAGGAAAATAGCCACAAAGTTCCTAGACTTCGGGATCAGCTGGAAGCTGAGAACCAGTAGGAGAAGGCCATGGAAGCCGAGGGGCTTGGTCTTGAACGTTCAAAGTAAATGATTGAAAGTGGGACAGATCTGCAAATTTGAAATTTTGATGTGCAATTATATATGTATTGTATATATATGTAATTGAACACCGAGGATGGTGTTACTCCAAGGGGGAGGGGAATGTAATGTCCCTGACTTTGACCCCATCTACATGATGTATATATTGTAATTAATCGTGGTGAGGAGCTCAAGGCAAAATCCCCACCATCGATTTGGTTGTGTGTGTGTTTAGGCAATGGGGATAGTTGCTGATGGTTTATTGTGCCATTTGGCACATTATAATTTGGCATCATGTAAATACGCACATCAATTAAAACTAAAACCACAACCAGCTACAGCAGTGCAACGTTGAATGAAAAGGGCATGGTTCCAAAGGATAAGGGGTGGGGGATGTCAAACCTTGGTTTATGAGGGAAAAACCCATGTGTTGCCACCTTGTTTTTTTTGCCACCTTTCTTGTTTCACCAACCTCTTCAATGACTTGGTTTTGTTGTTGGGGGTAGTTATGGCTGGTGGTTGAGGCAGTTATTGCTTTTGAGAGTGCGGTGGTAGGACTGTCAGTCCCTTGCCCACGCACCCACTCCACCCACGAGGGCATCCACTCCTTTCTTCCACGATTTCCCCATTCTCCCATGGTCGGTGGGTGCCACACGACTGTCTGTTCATCTCCTCACGCACAGAGCCATTGCGGTTTCTCTTCATGTGCGGGACTTTTCTAGTTTTACCTACGTCCGTCTCCTCACGCACAGGCTGGGATCCTCATGTAGACAGATGTTCTTCTCTCTCCTCACGAACAGGAATTCTGTGTTGGTTTTCCTCATGCAGGGAGCGGGTGAAATCATGGCTGTCACTCAGGATTTTTGGGTGCAAGAGCCATTGCTACACTCAGGGACTGTGTGTAAGTTTCCTTACTGATTTGTGGCCGTGCATATGTTTTCCTCTGTGTGTTTAGGCCTGGTGCAAGTGCTTTCATGCATGGACTGGTTGAGGTCATTTTCTCATGTGGTGAGCTGTGCTCAATGATTATGTTTTGAGGATGTTGTTTTCCCCATGTTTTTGTTGGATGTGGTGTCCAATTGCGTTTTGGGTCACTGTGTATTCGTAGTGAGCCATTTTTCTGCTTTGGTTTGCGTATGAGTCTCCCATGGCTATGCTGGGAGTTCTGTTAATTATCCATGAGGGATGGCTATGAATTGTGTTCTCTCATGTGGTTGCTGTTGGTAAAAGCATGACTGTTGGTTTCTCCTCTGTTTCGAGGCTGTGTATAGTTGCCACCGTTTTTATTGTGAAGTTAGGTTGCTGAAGTACCTTGGTTTGGGTGTTGTTGCTGAGTTGTTTTGGCCACGCTAAGGCCAAGAACAACTCTTTGTTGCCTTGTGGGCTTGAGCTGTGCTCATTGTTTGTTTGGGAGTATTCCCGGTTGTCTTTGCCTTCTTCATAGGGCGGTGAAGGGATTGTGTTGCTGCGGTAGGAAGTGGTTGGTCTTCGGACAGTATTGGTTTGGATGATTGTGTCCCTTGGCTATGTGTAAGCCTGCAATGACCCTTATCCTGGAGGAATCATTCCTAGCTCGGGGGTGGCAGCGTTGCTGAGAGATTGATGATTACGCTGGCCTAGGGTTGGGTGGAACGTTGCAGCGACGTAGCTGGTTGCGGAGTGAATTCTTCGTCAAAAGATAAGTGCTGCTGGATACTTCATTTCTGCAATTGATATTTATTGTTTTACAAATTATGATGAACATATGAATGCTGGGAATGTATATGTTGGCTTCCACTGTATGATTGAGGAGTCAGGCATCTGTGTATGCTTGTATGTTTATGCATCTTTGGATGCATTCTGTTAAGTAATTTCAATTTCAGCATTTGATGTTTGTTCATGTTCATGGGGCTGCTTGCCCGATTTAGTTGTTTGTGGTGTTCGTCGCGCCCTCTTCGTCGGTGTGAGGGTCGGGGACGTGACACGTGCTATCCATTGTTATAAGAAAACTCTACCAAGTGTAAGTAATATTCCCACTTGGTTGGTTTTCCATCACGTACATGCGAAGCATATCTTCTAGTACTCGATTAACTCTCTCTGTCTACCCATCTGCCTGAGGATGGTATGCAGTGCTGAAGTTTAGCTTTGTACCCAAATATGCAAACAACCCCTTCCAAAAATTAGAAGTGAACTTGACATCTCTGTCAGAGACTATTTCCTTCGGCAATCCGTGCAATTTGAAAATCTCCTTCATGAAGATCTTTGCAATGTCATCAGTCTTATGCGTAGACTTCACCAGTATAAAATGTGTTTCCTTTGTCAACTTGTCTACCAAAACCATGATGGAATCATGTTGTCTCCAAGTCATTGGCAATCCCATAATAAAATCCATGGAAATAGCTTCCCATTTCCATTCTGAAACTGGCAAAGGCTGCAACAAGCCTGTTGGATGTTGATGCTCAACCTTTACCTGTTGACAGTTCATGCACCTTGAAATGTATTCGGCCATATCCTTTTTCATTCCTGGACAAAAGTATTGCTTTCTAGAGGTAGCAATTGTCTTCTGATATCTCGGGTGACTAGAATACAGAGCTTGATGTATTTCATCCATAACAACTCTCTTCAAATCTGCTACATCCGGAATATAAATCCTGCCTTTATAAGCAAGAAGTCCATCTTCTTCCAATTTATATCCTTCATACCTCTTCTCAAGACTTTACCGCTGCAATTTGTCTTTTACCTGCTCATACAATCCATCCCCAGCAACATGATTAACAATCTGCTACCTCAAGTTCGACTAGAAAATACTAAGAGATGCCACATGCACTTCCTGCATCTTCCTGCTGAGTGCATTAGCTACCTTGTTTTCTTTTCCCTTTATGTGTTTGATTTCAAAATCAAACTCACATAAAAACTCCAGCCATCTTGCTTGCCTAGCATTCAGAGTAGGCTGATCAAATAGATATTTCAGACCACAATGGTCTGTCTTGAGCTCAAATCTTCTACCCATCAAGTAATGCCTCCACATCTTGAGAGCATGTACTATGGCTGCAAGTTCTAGGTCATGAGTGGCATAGTTCCTCTCATGCTCTTTCAGCTTTCTTGACTCATAGCATATCACATGGTTGTCCTACATAAGGACTCCTCTAAGCCCTTGTCTGCATGCATCGGTACATACCACAAAATATTTCGCTAGATCTGCAACTTTCAACATGGGTGCACTGGTGAGAAGATGCTTCAACCGTTGGAAGCTTTCTTCACACTTCAAAGTCCATTCGAACTTTACCCCCTTCTTTTGCAAAGAAGTGATGGTATGTGCAACTTTGGAAAATACCTCAATGAATCTCCTGTAGTATCCTACAAGTCCCATAAAAGATCTTACATCTGTCACATTTCTTGGTGTAGGCCAATTCATAATGGCTTCAATCTTCTCAGGGTCCACTGATATACCCTCTTCTGAGATAATGTGACCCAAATACTGTATTCTATCTCTATAGAAGACACACTTGCTCAGTTTTGCATACAACTAATGCTCCCTGAGTAATTGCAATGTCAATCTCAAATTCTCTTCATGCTCCTTCTCATTCTTAGAATAAACAAGAATGTCATCAAGGAAAATGAGAACAAACTTGTCCAAATATCTGCTGAAGACACTATTCATAAGGCACATAAATGTAGCTGGTGCATTTGTGAGACCAAATGGTACCACTACAAACTCATAATGCCCATACCTTGTTCTGAAGGTTGTCTTATGAATGTCTTCGTCCTTGATTCTCACTTGATGGTAACCAGACCTCAAGTCAATCTTGGAAAATACCTTTGCTCCTCTCATTTGATCAAAGAGGTCATCAATCCTGGGAAAAGGATATTTATTCTTCATAGTAACCTTGTTCAACTATCTGTAAACAATACATAACCTAAGTGTACCATCTTTCCTTTTTACAAACAGAACTGGTGCTCCCCAAGGAGACACACTCGGTCGGATATACTTCTTTTTCAACAACTCTTGCAGTTGCATCTTCAACTCTAATCCTGTAGGGTGTCTTGGACATTGGTGATGCTCCTGGCACAAGTTCAATTTTGAAATCAATGTCCCTCTTTGGAGGAAGCCCTAGAATCTCATCAAGAAATACATCCTTGAATTCCCTTAACACCTGATAGTCCTCCAACCCAAGAGTTTCATCTCCTGTTGGCTCCAAAATATGAGTTGCATACAACTAACAAGCCTTCCTATAGAAATTATTCAACTGCATTGTTGAAACCTGCCTTACTGAAATTACCTTTGGAATACCTTTCACAACTACTGGGTTTCCTTCTTCATCCATGATTTCAAAATTCTTGTTGTAACAGTCAAGCTTCACTCTGTGATCCTCTAACCAATCCATTTCAATGAGAACATCATAGGAACCAAGCAATAGAACATTTAGATCTACACAAGTGGTCAATCCATTCATGACCAATGGACATTTCTCTACCACTTCACTGACCTTTCTCTTAGTCCTAGTGGCTAGCTGAACTAACCAAGATTTGCTATGCTTTACCTTCTTAAAAGCACAAATATCCACTACTCTAGGAGTGATGTAACTGTGAGTAGAACCAGGGTCGATCAAAATAGAAACAAATTGTTCAACAATATTACCTGCAACTTCAACCATAGTTGACTGGTGATCTACCTGGTGGTCCTCCAATGCTGCATAAATTCTAGGGACTGCTCTTGCTACTTGTCCCACTGTTTCCACTTCTTGAATGTTATAAACTAGTCTTGCACTTTCATTCTTGAGTGAACAATATCTACACAAGTGGGGTCCTTCACATTTCCAACATTTGAGTGGACCTTTATTCTATTGTGGCTCTTTAGGCTTTCCACTTGTCATTCCAACTAGATTACTCGCCGCTTGGGATGGCTGCTTTTACTGATTCCTGAATCTAGAAGCTTTGAAACCTTTCCTCCTTTGGTCAAACTTCTCATTCTTCTTGTCCTTCCATTCCTTATGGTAATCAGTTTTACCTTTGTTTTGCTCATAGTAATACTTAGCCTTCCTTATTACTCATTCCAGAGTTCTAGGTTCATAAAACTCAATTCTATCTTTGTAAGACTGAGGCAATCCACTCATAAACTGTTGGACCTTCACTTTTTCATCTCTGATGTACCGAACATACCTCAATAATTCCAAGAACTTATTTGCATATTCATCCATGGTCTGTTGTTCCAATCTCAGCTCATGGAACTCCTTAATCTTATCATCATAATACCTGTTAGAGAGGTATTTCTGCTCGAAATATTTCTTGAACTGTTTCCACTTCAGTTTCCTTTCACTGATCTTCTTTACTTGCTTGAAGTGTTCCCACCAAATGGATGCTCTCCCATTCAGATTGAATATGGCAACTCTTGCCTTCATGTTTCATGTATAATCCTGCACTTGAAAGTACTTCTTTATCCTAAGAAGCCAAGCTTTAGCCTCTTGTCGAGTCTTTATCTCACCATCAAATGTAAATTCATCCCGAGAGCGATCCCTATGGTGTCTTCTTATTTTCCTTTTATGAGAATATGATCTTGTATCTCCACTGGATTCTTCAAAGTCAGATGATCCACTAGAGGTCCTTCTCCTTCTCCTAGTACTACTCTTACTGCCTTCCAGTCTTGCTGTACCTCGTCCAGAATCTATCTTTCTCTACAAATCTGTCAAACTCTATAACATGGAAGAATTCAACTGATGCTGCTCTTCCTGGGCTTTAATCAAGCTTCTCATGGTGGCTGCAACATCTGACGGTGTCTCTTGGAATCTCCTTCCATTAGACTCTATGTCATCATTTCCGTTACGGACATTTTCTCCCATGGAATCTCTCGCATGCTCGTAGGAATCCTGAGCATCATACCCATCATGGGTTCTCATGACTGAACCACCTCTTTCTTTACCACATTGTTCTACCTGGAATACTACTCTTAGAGGTGTCTATAATTCTGCAAATGTGTTAGTAGCAAACTGTTAGATGCATATCATTAAAATAATTCAAAACTACTTACCTTCCTCTTCTAGAAATTCATAAAATAATAATTTTGGTAAAACACAAAATTTTCCCTCTTCTTGTTCAGTGTTGTAATCCATTGACAGTTTGCTGAAAATTCCCTTGAAAAACAGTTGAAATTTGCTGAGAAAATATCTTTGAAAAACCCTCAAAATTTCCTTCTCCCTATCAGGTCTCTTCCCTACTAACTTTTCGACGTTTCGGTGGCCAGAACCACTAATCTTCTCCGTGGCTCATTGGCGGCCACTTGTATATTTTCCTCCGCTGTGTCGGGCCTGTAGGGGTCTAACACTCTAAACTCTATCGGTGGGGAAACCAACTAATCTGCTGCATTGGCGGTCAGGCACACTGTTCCTTGGGCGACTAGTCCTCAAGGCTTCCGCAATAGCAACCAATGGTCCTTCTGTGTCTTCCGCGGCCACAAGCCTATCGGCGATCGGAACCTCTAGTCACTGCGACATTGGTAGTCGAGAATTCTACCCATTGGAAGGTTAGTCCTCTAGACTTTCGCAACGATGGACGCACAATCAGCTAATCTTTTTCGATGCCCATCGGCGGACCAGCCACTAACTTCTCACGTGGTATCGGTGAATACTTCAACTATAATTTTTCAATCGGTGGTCGGAACAACTATCCGTCGGAGCGATAGTCTACTAAACAGCTGCAACGACAGAGGCTCAATCAACTATCTTCCATTGATTGTCTCTCTAATCATCTATCATTCATCGATCCCCGATGGGTTCGACACTTAGATAAATCTCTAAAATTTCTTCCTTGCATCAGCTCTTACTTCAACTAATGATCACTGATCCACTTCACTAGCCTCATCAGCTTCATCTTCTATTCATCGGTGACCCTATCCTCTAGTCATCGGCGATCCCACCCACAAAAACTTTTTTGATTGCCGATGATCTTGTGCCTTAGAAAAAATTTTGAAATCTTCTGCTTGTCTTTCACCGCATCGGCTGTCTAAACAACTAACCTCTGCGGCATCGGCGGTCGGGGACTCTATCCGTCGGAAGGATAGTCCACTAGCTAGCCGCAACAACGGACACAAAATCAACTAAATTTTTTCGACGTATTTCATCGGCGGTTCCATCGTCTAGTCATCGGGGATGAAATCAACTAATTATTGTCGAGCCTTTTTTCTCTTCCCTTCGCCAACGTGTCATCAGCAACCAATACAACTAAGCATCGATGATGTGATCAACTAATCATCATCGATCCAGTCATCTAAGCTTCAACGATCATAGATGATTCCACAACTTAAAAAAATTTCCAAAAATTTTCTCTCTGTCATCATTGTCGACGGTCCAACCCACTATCATCGACTTGTCTCTTCCGCCAATGTTGTAGCTACTCCATCCACTAGTCGTCGCCAATCTAATCGTCTAAACTTCATCGACAGCTGAGTCTATATCGGGCGGCCTTGCAACTAGCTGTCCCTGGCGTCGGAAAGGATTCCCACTAATTCTTCTGATGCACTGACGATTTGAGACTTAAAAAAATTTTCTAAAAAAAATTCTTTAATCTTCTTTCCACCGCTTCATCGACTCAACTGTCTTCTATTCTTTGTTGATTTTCGACAGTCAACGTCAGAGGTTCTTTCAGCTAAGTGGAGCCGTCGTTTCGGCGGTCTTCGGCTGATATCCGCCGAAACTGCGCCCCCCACATCCTCTATCCTCCAATGACGACCGACGAACCTTAGAGAAATTGTGAAATTTTCTGCCAGTTGTCCTCCGTCGGGTGGTCTTCAGACTAATTCTTTCACTGTGTCAGAGGACCTTCACACTTATTCCTTTGATGGGTCGATGAATGCAAAACCTTTCCGCGAATTTCTTCCAATTAACATCAGTTGGGTGACCTTTCAACTAAGTGATCCACTGCATCGGAAGAACTTCTCACTAAGTTTTTCGATGAGCCAACAATTCTGGCAGTTAGAAAATTTTTGAATTTTCCTGTCGTTCACCCATTTCCTCCTGGTTTCTTCTGGGTAGTAAGCAACCTACCTCTGTTAACTGATCTTTCATGGTCCTCTGAGGCCCAAATGTTGCAACATTAGCTCTATCACTACATCTTCACGGCCCATTTAGGCCCACGCTGCAACCAGAGCTCTGATACCATATTGTAACGTCCCCAACCCTCCGACTGGGCAAGAAACGTCCCCGACCCTCCAACCGGCGAGGAGAATGCTACTATTCACCAAACATCCTGGAATCTAGCCCCATGAACATGATCATACATATAATGCTGAAGCAAGATACTTAAAAACATAAAGCATACTACGATGCATAACTGTTCATAGACATAGCGAAAGCAAAACAACATTCATTCATATACAATTCAGCATTAAACATGTCCATCATCATAATTCATTAATAGAAATATGATTGCAAAATAGATTAGTCAAGAATACTTATCTTATGAGAACTGTCCCGCAACCAGCTACGTCACTACAATGTTCCACCCAACCATAGGCCCACGTGCTCTTTAATCTCTCAGCAATGCTGCCACCCTCGAGCCAGGCATGATTCCCCAAGGAATAAGGAACTAGCAGGCTTATGCATAGCCAAGGATAACAACACCACAAGGATACACAGTTCAGCCAAGCCAACACAGTTGGGTTTATAAGGTCATCCAAGAGCTTGGAAATGCTAAATGCTAAGCTAGTGATCCCATTGAATAGCTAAGGACACCTACACCAAAACTAGCCTGACTTCTAGGACACCCACACACACCCATCACAAGGAAATTAGTCCTTTCTCTGCTACACAGACCCTCGGGCCCTTACCTCCCTTCCAGTGATATTCAGGGGTTGTGGAGAAGAAAGACAACCCTCTAGCTCTGTTTGTGTGGTTCCCAAACACACCATGTTTATCAAGCACAGCAGGCCCTCATTCACCACTCCAATGCAATCCGAGGACAAACCACTACGTGCATGTAGCAAACAAGCACTTCACAGCTTGAATAGGGGAAGACAATCCTCGAATCGTTCTTGTCCGTATCGTGGCCAAAACAATTCCTTAGCAACCTATAGCGGCCCAAAACACAAAGGCAACTCAGCCAACAAATGTGGGGGAAACAACAGCCAACGAGCAACTGGAGAAAATTACAGCAACCCACTATGTAGGGGAAAAGCATACACCCCACACCATCCGCTAAATTCGTATGGGAAGACACCCTCAGCAAAAAAACATGATGACAGTCCAAAAACCGTTTCCCTTCTTGCTGCGTGAGCCAAAATAGAGAGAATCCTCGGTGTGAGGAACAAAGCGTCTCTACCTGTGTGAGGATGGACGATGGAGAAGACCAACTGGCGCGTAAGGAAATCGAGTGTTTTTGTGTGAGAAGAATGGCATCATGGAGAGAGTGCAGTCATGTGGGGAAAATGGGATAATGGGCGTAGTGGTCTTCCTGCCAGTGTAAGGGTTATCCTGGTGGAGTGTGCGTGTGGGCAAGGAGTGACAGTCCTGCCACACTCCAATGCCAGCAATAACTGCCCCAACTAATCAACAGAAAATTTAAGGTGGTATCTAGATGAGACAAGGGAAGGTGACACATGGATTTTTCCCCATGGGCTCAAGGTTTAACATTCCCCCTCCTTATCCTTAAAAAATCATGCCCTTTTCAATATGGTTGCAGTGAACATAACTAGTTGGGGTTATTTAGTTAAAATGCATAGTTACATGATGCCACAATGTTAATATGTGCCGTATATCCCGATATACTATCGGCAATGATTCCAATCACCGAACATAACAAAACCAAATCGATGGCGGGGCTTTTTCCTGTAGCTCCACACCATGATTAATTACAATATATAGATACCATGTATATTTAATGCATCGGGGTCAAAACCGAGGATGTTACATTTAGAGCCCCCAAACTCGAAATTTGGGTGAAGTGATAAGGAGATATACCAAAAATATGATAAGAAAAAGTAGTTTTTTTCTTTTTTCTGTCCATGTTTTTAACAAAATCTACCCCAATGGTTGACATCATCATCTTTGGTTCTTATAAAGTGAATTTCAATGGTAAAGTTTTCCTTAGGAGTCCCATTTTAGACCTCAAAATTTCTCTAATGCATCCCTATTGCTTTTGTTGAAACAATGACACATTCTACAAAGGATACTTACGTGGGCCTTATAGTTGAATCTATTCAGGGTAAAAAATTACAGTATTTACTATACTTGGATAACAAGCTATGGCTGTTCTCTTTAATTTTGTATTATGATATTGTTAATTGGTTTGGCCCCAACTATTTCTAATATATTGTTTATTTATTTTTATGAAAAAAAAGTGTGTGCTTGTAATGAAAGCAACAAAGGTATGGGGCATGCCAAATAATGATTAAATACTAATGAGAAATCAACCTAAGAGTGACTCAATCTCATAATATTATAATGTATTCCTATAACACCATAAAAACATGAATATAGGTTGTATGAAAGACATATCTAGCCATCCTTACTTCAAAAACATTAATAATGAAGCCCTAACAAATGATATTTCCAATGAATATTCTAGCTAGTAATACATCAAGTTTAGGTTATAGTTTTTCCATAACAAAACAAAAATTAACAGTGAACCCCAACCGATGATATTACCAATAAACAATCTATCTAGGAATACACATACTTTAGGTTATAATTTTTTCATAACAAGAAAAAAGGGGTATGTTTCATGGAACATGCATTAGATATTAAGGAAAATAAAATCCTTGAAACGTAAAACCATTCACAAAATGAAGTATCAAGATGGTTAAAACAAAGAGAGACCAAACATTGTCAAAATGTAACCACGATCCTATAAGATTTCATGGTGAAGCATCAAAAAATACTTTAGAGGATTAGCTACAATGGGAAAGAAAAATAAAAGGCCAAATGATGAACAATGAAGCTACAACTGATGATCCTTCCAATGAACGATCTTGTAGCCAGGTATACACATAGTTCAGGTTATAGTTTTTCATAACAAAGGAAATATATTTGCAGTGAATCCCCAACAAATGAAATTTCCAATGAAAAATCCAACTAGGAATACATAGATTTTAGGTTATAGTTTCTTCATAGCGAAGGCAAAGAGGTATGTTTTATGGAATATGCATTAGATACTAGGGAAAATAAAATCCTTGAAGTATAAAATGAAGTATCAAGTTGGTTAAAACAAAGAGATATAAGCCATTGTACAATGCAATCATAACCCTATAAAATTTCACGGTGAATCATCACCGTGAGAAAGAGAAAGAATTTAGCGTTCCATATAAATAATGGAAAAAAATGAAGGTCCAAAACATCAAAAGTGAAGCCCCAACCAATTATCTTTGAAATGAGCAATCCAATTATAAATACATAGAGTTTAGGTTATAGTTTTTGAATAGCAAACACAAAACATTAATAGTGAAGCCAAATCCAATGATATTTCCAATGAAATATCCAACTAGAAATACATATAGTTCAGATTATAGTTTTTTCATAAAAAATGCAAAGGAATATGTTTCATGGAACACACATTATATACTAGGGAAAATAAAATCCGTGAAACCTCGTAACCATACATAAAATGAAGTAAAAACTGGTTAAAACAAAGACATACCAACCATTATCATAATGAAATCATGACTAAAATTTAATGATGAAAAATCATAATGGGAAAGACTTTAGAGTTATGGCTGTAATAATGGGAAAGGAAAATTTAAGGTCAAAACATTGATAGTGAATCCCTAGTCAATGATATTTCTAATGAAAAATACAAAAATTAATACATATAGTTTAGGTTATAGTTTTTTAATAGAAAAGCCATAATTTTAACAATGAAGAACCAACCAATGATCTTTTCAGTGAACAATCAAACTAGGAATACATACACAACATGATTTGAACCCAAAATTTGACGATAAAATATGACGGCATTCGACGAAAAGTAATTTTTTGTCGGATTACAATGATGACAAGTACTATTTTGTCGGATTTTTTTTCATCTTGAAGCATCGTCGGAACTCCGACACCTAAGAAGTCGGTTTTGTGACGATTCGTGTCATCGGTTAAGCGACCATATGGTCATCAGATTTGCGACTTGCGACGACAGTTTAAGGTTTTTTGCAACGGTAACTAGGTTATTATCGTCAGATATTTGACGACAATTTAATTTGAAAATATATAAATTACAGGAACATTTCGACATGTTTGCTATAGAATCGACAGATGGTTTGCAGAAATTATTTGTTCCTCGACGGATGGTTTGAGGAACTGTTTTAGTCTTTGACGGACGATTTGTGGAATTATTTTTTTCTTCAACAAACAGTTTGCGGAAATTTTTTTATTCTTCGACAAACCAATGTTTGAGAAAAATATTGATGTGTGGACCTGGATTTTTTAAGATTTGTCTATAGTCTTCATTCACAAAGTTTGTGACAAAATTTCAAATAGCAATATTCCTAATCCAAATGAACAAAATCGATAATTGCTTGATAGACTGTGGGATGCAGTGAAAAGAAGGGGTGATCGGAAATGCTATTGTCCATGTAGTCAATGCATGGGATTTAAGATGAGAAGAATATTGATCACAACAGCCACAAAATATTGTAGGGAACATAGACGCGCTGAGGGGGGGAATGAATATCGTCCATTTATAAGTTTAGACTTATAAAGTTTTTTATATTTTTTGCTTTGGTAAATGTATTTATTATTTTAATATTTCCTATATTAACTTATATCTATTGATGTATTCATGTAATTATAAAGGAAAGACATCCTATGGCATATCATCCAAGGGAAGTGCTTTTAGAACAAGTACTGGAAGAACATGGAGCGCCTATGCTTAATAGAGAACAAGTGAATGATCATATTGAAGAAGATGATCATACTAATAACGTAGTTGAAGATGATGGTACAAATACATTGATCCATGATTTATTTAATGTTAGAATGGATGATGGTGGTGACGATGATAATGAAAATATTGATGACTTTGATGATGTTCATGATATACCTCTTCTTGAGAAGGCATACGAACCCTTTACGAAGGCTTCAAAACAAATCTTCTCTCTGCTATATTGTTGATAATGAACTTGAAGGTTATGAATGGTCTTTAAAACATATCAATCACATGGATGTTAAGGTATGTAAAATAATCCATCACATAGATACGATCGTGATAAATTTTATCTTTATTCCTCTAATAATTGTATTCTTAATTTATAATTCAAATTAATACGGATGAAGTGTGTTTCAATAATATTATTTATATATTATATTGTGACTCTATTTTTATTTTTATTTGATGTAGGTTGATAGTTGAATTTTTGTTACCACCATCAAATATTTTACCTCGCACATATCGAGATTTATCTTCCATCATGAAAGAGATTGGAATGTATTATGAAGAAATTCATGCATGCCCTGATGACCATGTTATTTATTATAATCAGCATGAATTTGCAACAGAATGTTTGGAATGTCATATAAGTAGATATCGAACAGATCAAGTAACAAAAAGGTGCCTCGCAAGGTTCTTCGTTATATTCCCATCATTCCACGTTTACAACGACTATTCAAGTGCAATAGCATAGTGCAATTTATGGATTACCATGCCAGGAACAGAAGTCAAGATGATGTTATTCGAATTCCTGTAGCTGGTTCTGCATTTAGAGATATGGAGGAAAAGTGGCCTCACTTTAAAGAAGAACCCCATAATATTAGGATTTCTTTGGCAGCAGATAATGTAAATCCATTTACACAAATGAGATCCATTTACACGGTGTGGCCTATTTTTGCTATCAACAATAACATTCCTCCATGGCTTTCAATAAAGAGGGAGCACATAATGTTGTCGATGATTATTCCAGGTATACTTTGTCTACAACTATTTTATTTTTAATGTAGTTGTGGCATCTCATTTGTCAAATTTTTTTTCCTAATGTCATATATATTGTTTTTATTTTACTCCTATGCATGTTTTATATATCTCAATGGTTCTGATAATTATATATTTTATATGTACTTCAAATCAATCAGGTAAGTTCCAAGTCAAAGATATGAATGTATATATCGAACTTCTTATAGAAAAACTACTGAAGTTATTGAATGGCATCAGTATGTATGACATATATATACAAATGCAACAAAGGCAATTTCAATTCCATGTGATGGTTGTATGGAGTCCTATGGAAAATACACAATGCCCCAGGGTTAACCCATTTTTGTGGTTTGTATTTCTAAGTTCCACTTTAATTGCATTTAATTATATGAATCATTTAATATAGTTTATATATAATTATAATTGACATAGATATTCCATATCTATATATTGTAGGTCTTTAGACAAAGGGAAAATTTACATGTCCAGTTTTTCGTCCTAAGATCAAATCTCGTTGCTCAAAAAGCTTAACAAATGAGGTGTTTGATGAGTATACAAACTTCCTCTCTAAGAATCACAGGTATAGAACAACTGGAAAAAAAAATTCAATGGGAAGCAAGATACTGCATTAAAACCACGGAGAATGACACAAGAGATAATTTTAATAACATCCCTGTAATTTATATGTATAATAAATGGGTGAATCTCCCTAATATATAGGAAAAATTGAAGACTATTTTATTAATAATATAATATGTATATGTAATTGTTTGGCTAATATTTCATTCTATTATAGAATCTTGTAAAATATTGGTGAATCTTTCATGAAATTATAATATATTGTAAAATCTTGACGAATATTTCACTAAATTATAAAATATTGTAAAAAGTTGGTGAATCTTTCATCAAATTATAAAACCTTGTAACATCTTGGTGAATATTTTGCTAGGAAGACTAAATTTTTTATTCTGTATATTACCAAGATAATGCAATAGAAGAGCATATACCAGAGCTCAACTCTCTCGACTCCTAGAGCCTCAAATGAACAAATGCACAAATGAGGAGAGGAGGGATTTATTTATACATTTCAGAAGCACTAATGGGTCACTCACAACTAGAGGTGTTGGTGAAACACAAGTACTCTAACAATATTCAGGGCAAGTGGGGACTCAACTTTTTATTTCATCCCTTAATGGTCCAATGGACACATGGGGACCCAAATCTTGATATACCAACAAAATAATAGAATTGAACACTTTAAACTGTGGATTGATTATGGCACCCACAAACCATTACTACAACATGGAGTATTATCGAGAACCACAACCTTAATATAGTGTATGAATTCCCAATTAAATTATTTTGCAAATCACTCATTTTTAAGCTACCATCTAAGAAAAAATAACTTGCTTATCTGTTTATAGATACGAATGTCACTTTTTCCTTTCTTTTGTTGACAATCAAAATATGAATTATGTCATTTGGTTTAGAATTTTAGAGTTATTTAGAAACTTGCAATGATTATTAGAAATAAGAACATGAACTAACAATATTATAAAGAAAAATATTGCATGATCACGCATATCATTAGAAACTGTTAAAGACTACTTTCTCTCATATAAACTAAGGAGGTGTTTGTATCAATGTCCTTGGAATTTTTTAAAGCATGCAAAATGTGGTAAAGGAATTTTAGCACCCTCATTTAATGCAAAATATTAGATATGAAATAACACAATCTCTACATCTCAAGTCAAACATGCCCTGTACATATTATATACAATCATGATGGAAATGAAGTATCGTGTTCCAACTAAATCATATATGTATCATACATAACTAGATCCATTTCTAGATAATGATATAAATTACACATCAAAACAAATCTCCAAAAAATAGTTTACATATGAATGAACTTTACAAAAAACAAAATATCGTAAAACAAGTACCGAACCCAACAAATTTAGGTCACAAATAAAATTGGCATACTTAGAAATACGAATAAAAAAATCTAAGAGCAAAAACTTCTCAATACAAATAAAAGAGTACACCAATATGCTTTGGACAACTCTACAAGAATATAACCAAAGTAATTACCATTCCATTGTATCCCCACCATTATAATCAGTGTGCATTCATTTAAATTACAAACATCCCAAACATCAACAATAATAGATATAAAATATGAACATATACACTCTCATTAACGCCTTATATACAATAATAATTAGATAAGAAGATCCTAATAAAATCACATTTTAAAACCTGGGTCAAAGTTAGTTTGAATATATAAAAACCATGTGGTGTCTCTCCATGAAGAGTATCATCCATTATCAGCATATAAATGACAATTGGTTGTTTAAACATGACAAGACATAAAATAAAGCATATATTTTGAGCTCTATAACACTTTCATGGAACCAATACTCCTAGAATGTAATAAAACCCTAATAACATTGAATAAGCCCCAAGAATCAAGAGTGCCCTAGAATTCAACAAGCCTCAAAAAGAATCCATGATAAAAGCATGACAAAAGGTAAATTTACAATATAATAATATATTGTAACTGTGTATAAAAAACATAAAAAAACATGATAAAAAAGAAAATATTGGGTGAATATATTTGAGCTAAAAAAACCCTTTCCATATAAGAAAATAGCCCAATAAATTTTTGAAACCCCCTTAATATAGCCCATGGGCTATATCTAGCCCCTAAAATTATCCATGAATGACACCTCACCTTTGGAAGATGCAATATAATAAAAATTGTCAAGTTGGTACGTATGGATCATCGTATATGAATTGTTATGTATTTTTTTTTACTGTGTGTTGTTTACTGTAGTGTCCATAAATATTGATTTGTGTAAATTATTTATAAAGTAATAATTTCATGATGTCCGTCGTGATCATGAAGGCATTAATGGGCTTCCATGAGGAATGAAAAGTTATCCCATACAATTTAGCAGGTTTCCCTACTATGAGCACCTACAAATTGCTCATATGTTTGATACAATGCATATTGGAAATAATGTGACTAAAACATTATGGCGACTATTGGAGCTAAGGATCAAGAAAGAAAAAATTGTGAAGTTTGCAAAGACATTCAAGAAGGAAACCATGCAATGAAAGACATCATTCAATTTCATAGCAATGGAGACCAAATTAATATAAACTCAATTCCATGGATGTTTACGGAGCAGCAAAGTAATGTTGTAAAAGAAGTAATGCGGAAAATTAAATTTCCCACTAGATTTTGTGTGAACTTGAAGAATATCATAACAAAGAAAGGTGATTTTGCGGGGGTCAAAATGCATGATTGGCACATCTTCATGAAGGTAATTATTATTGTTATCTCCATATAATAATTATTTTTTAATTCCATTGCATAAATTTGTTATTTTGTTTTTATACTCTTTGTTTAAAAAATGACATGGTTTGTATATTGATACAGTATGTTCTACCTCTCTCTCTCTCCTGAACAACTTCAACAACAATGTCAAACAAGTTATATATAATCTTGGGAAATACATGAGGTAACTAGCAATTATTTGCATGTACTTGGTGTTTCTTTAATTCTTTGTATAATTTATATTTGGTTTTTGTGCACTAATTCATGTTATGTAATTTAATTTTTTCTTTTGTTAAATATCGTTATTGGTTTCTATCACTTGTAGATGGTTGTAATATAAATAAATACATAAAGAATATATAAAGTATTGGAGAAGAGAAATTCCTTGTCTCATGTGTGAAATGCAAAAGCATCTACCTTCGGCATTTTTCAATGCACGAGAACACTACCTCATACACCAAATTGAGGAGAATGAATTGTGTGGACCTGTGCACTGAAGGTCCATGTGAATGGTTGAGAGGCACTTGAAATTTATGAAGAATTCGGTGAGACAATGAGAACGTGGTGAGGGTTCTATGATGGAGGGATATATAGTATACCAAAACATGTTGTATGTTAGTGAATATCTTCCTAATTTAGGGTCAAAGCTCAATTTACATCGCATTTGTGATCCAGACTCCAATAACAATTTTGAAGGGGAGTACCTGAAGGGGAAAGATAGATAGAGAAAGGTGAAAGGTAATTATTATCTAGTGGATGTTAATTAATATAATACATTTGACTGTTGACTTTCATGTATATATATCATACATATTCTATTTGCATCTTCAATTTATTGCATCAATTAAGAGTGTATACTTTGTTCAGAAAAATTACATATGTCTTGAATTTTAATGTTTATTGTCATCGAGCAGCTGGTCGAGAGCAGGATGCAATTCATTTATACATCGCAAACAATCTTGACATGATGAAGGTATGTATTGAACGATGCAAATAATCGGGTCATGGAATATCATGAGAAGGTATGGCTTCATTGATAAAAGTAGCACATCGCAATGGAGATACAAAACTTACACAAAGGGAAATTGATTTAGCATATGGTTTAAAAGATAAGTAGGAAAGCATATTAATCAACCACTCTAATTATTTTTTTTTGCAAATTACATTTTGATGTACATGTTTTTCTTTTCCATGTATGGCTGTATAAACATGCACTTAATCATAAATATTAAATCATGATGTAATATTTTTGTGTATTGCTTGTTTTAGGTAAAACACCATAAGGCTATGGTCTACAATGGTTATAGATATTGCATCAAAAAATTGGATGAAACAAAGAAAACATCATATTATGGGATATCTGCAGTATTTGAGGTGACCAATGTTTCATCTAGAAGTGATAGACATCCATAACTCTCATAATATTGATACTATGGGTATTTGGAAGATATTCTTTAGTGTGACTTTAAATCCTTCAAGGTAGTTTTGTTCATTGTCAAATGGTACAGGTTAAGATGGAATCAACGTGATCACGATAGAACTATTATTGAACATGATAATGTATTTACCATGGTAAATACAAGGTTGTTTGAGCCAGGAACGGAGCCCTATGTTCTTCCAATCCAATGTGAACGGGTATTTTACTCGGAGGTTTGAGCTAAAGCGGGTTGTTCATTTATTGTGAGACATAATCTAAGGGGAAGGCTGGTAAAGTATAACCTAGAGGAAGGTAATGAAGAGAGTACTCTGGAAGAAGAATACGATGAGAAGAGCATGATCAACATGAGTTAGATGATCATGATGATCCAGAAGAATATGTCCAAGAATTAGTTGAATCTGATGATGTAGCAGACAATGCCCATGAATATTATATCGATGATGAAATGATGATCGTAACTGAATTAGATGATGATGATGATATGGCCAATCCTTACAATGTTGACCTGGATTTGATGATACGAATGATGACTTGGATGAAGAAGATGATGAAGTCTATTGAAGGGTAACTATTTAATTAGAAATATTATTTTATCTTATTTGTTTTAAAAAGAGTAACTAACATTAATGAGATCATATATTTATAGATAGGAGAAAAGACGAGGCTAAAATAATTTGTGGCAATAATCCAAATATTTGAATATTATTATATAATTTAATTTGCAAAATCAATTAATTTTATCAAATTGAAGATAAAAATCTATGATTCATTTGATTGTAGTTGAATATATCATGATCACTTTGGATTTGCAGATATATGATTCCAACATATTTTACAGTGGGACAGTTTGTGCATATCATATGCAAGAGA
>LPNX011104818.1:41120-68273 GCA_001517045.1 Pseudotsuga menziesii
ATGGTGCCATCATGCACAAGCTGTCTGATGTAGTGCATATGGATCTCAATGTGTTTGGTTCTCTATCTCTGAACTGGATCATTGCATATTCGAATGGTAATCTAATTATCACAATAGATAGTAGTTGAGTATTCTGATTCGAAACCACACTCACCAAGTAACCCCCGCAACCATAAACATTGAGTTGCTGCATTTACAACTCCTCTGTACTCTGCTTCTATAGATGAGAGTGCAATGGCACTCTGTTTCTTGCTTGACCAGCTGATTGGTCCTTCAGCAAGCATGAACACATATCCTGATGTTGACTTTTGATCTATGTTGTCACCTGCCCAATCACTGTCAATAAACCCAATCAAATCAAGATCAGATTTAGCTTTGTAGAAGATCCCATGAGTCCTTGTTCCATGAACAAAGTTAAGGATCCTTTTGGCTACTCTCCAATGGATATCATGAGGCTGATCCATGTATCTTGAAGCCACACTTACTGCATAATAAAGATCAGGTCGAGTATGTGTAAGGTACAACAAACACCCAATCAGTTGCCTATAGAGTGTATTATTTACCATAGGAGAAGAACCTGCTTCTTCAAGCTTAACTCCTGAAAGGAAGGGAGTCTTGCTTGGCTTGCAATCTTTCATGTTGAACTTGTTCAGCAAATCCAAAGCATACTTGGACTGATGTAATTTTATTCCATGTTTGGTTTGAGCAATCTCGAGACCCAAGAATTGGCTCAATAACCCCAAATCATTCATAGAAAATGCATGGTTCATTGCATCCTTCAAGGAGGCAATTTCATCCTTTGAGCTTCCTGTAATGAGAAGGTCATATTGAACTAGCTTCCTCCCTAGGGGAAGATCAACCGGCTCCCAAGTGTTGTTCTTCTGGAGTGATTTGAACTCTTCTTTCATGGTTTTTTTCCATATTGGATCATGTGCTGCATATTCATATGTCTGTGGGTCTGATTCAACCATTAGATAGCATTTATCTGCAAACAAAGGGTCTTTCATACACAGACCACTCTCAAACTGAGATCTAGTCCTCCTAGGATCACTAGGATTTCCAGCTAGTTCTCCAGCTACATGAATGGTCTTTGTTTCCCATTTTGGTCTTGTAGGACTATTAGGATATGCAATTAAATCATCATTATCAGACATATCAGAATCAGCAAACTCAACTATCTCTTCACTTACATTCAATGGTTCTGGTGGTGAAGAGGATTCTCCAACTTCCACTGCTACTAAAGACTCTTCTTGGAACTGAACACTCCTTTCAATGAGGGATTTGTTTGTGCTCAAATTGATCAGCTTGTACCCTTTTGAATCTTCAGAGTACCCAACAAGTAGACACTCTTGGCTTTGGGGCTGCAAAGCCTTCCTCTTTTCTATTGGAATTCTAGCCCAAGCCCTTGAGCCAAAAATCCTGAAATGGGTCACATCTAGCTTGTACCCACTCCATGCTTTGAAAGAATTCATACCATCAAGCTATTTATGAGGTACCCTATTCTGGATATGGGCTACACAATTTATAGCTTCGGCCCAAAACTTTGGTGGCAAAGTCTTAGCCTCCATCATGCAGGTTTCCATCTCTTTCAGTGATCTGTTCTTCCTCTCAGCAACACCATTTTGCTGTGGTGTGTAAGGGATAGAATGCTACATCTGAATACCTGCATCTGTACAATATTGAATGAACTCAGATTTGACATACTCACCACCATTTTCAGATCTGAGGACCTTGAGTTTCCTCCTAGACTGGTTTTCAACCAAATCCTTAAAGACTTTGAAGAGGCCAAAAAATTTAGACTTGTGTTTCAGGAAGTAAACCCAGCAGAACCTGGAAAAGTCATCTATGAATGCCAATGCATATTTGTCTTGAATCATTGACATATGAGGAAATGGTCCAACAACATCACTGTGGATCAACTCAAGAGGTGCAGAGTTTCTCTCATGACTAGCTTTCTCAAATTTATGCTCTGGGTGTTTTCCTAAGATGCAACCTTGACAGACTCCTTTGGAAAACTTAATCTTGGGTAACCCTATGACCATTTCTTTTTCACTAAGATCAGAAAGATACTTATAGTTAATATGGAAAAATATTTCATGCCAAAGCTTGCTTGCCTCATTAGCATGAATCAAAAGAGCAGAGGGGTTTGAGTAGGGTAGGAAGTGTAAGAACATGTATACCTTCGAAGTGTGATTTGCAACTCCTTTTGCAATGACTTTACCACTTGAGATCTATGTGATATCAACTTCATCAGGGGAGAATATGACCTTCTTTGGAGACCCTGTGTGGGTCATCTGATACACTGATAATAGGTTAGAGGCAAGACCTAGAACATACAATACATTGCTGAACTTACCATGGTCAAGATCAATCCTCCCATTGCCCAAAATTTCAGTGAGAGAGTCATCTCCCAGTACTATTGGTGGACCTTTCGACATTTCAAGTGAGGTGGATGCCTCCTTGGTCGAAACCATATGTCTTGAAGCTCCAGAATCAATGATGAAACTAGGTGAGCTTGATGTGCCAGCAACCAATGCATGAAATCTCTCTCTATCTTCTGAATTTGATCCTCCTTCCCTCTACTTTGAGCTATCATGAAGAGAGATTCCATTCTTCTCCAGGAGTTGGGTCAGCATGTCAATTTTCTTCTTCATGCAAGAGCTTTCAGGATGATTTCCCTTACTGCAGTATGCGCACATGGTCACTTCTCCTTTGTTCTTCTTCTTCTGGGGGTTATTCTTGGAACCTTGGGGCTCCTCTCGAGACTTGTTCTTGTCTCTCTTTTGCTTAGGTGGCTTCTTAGCTTTCTTCTTTCCTTTTGAATCCACCATTGAATCTCCAGCAACCAGAGCTTTATCTTTGGAAGGTTTGATGGTGCCCATCATCACCAATTTATCTTGTTCTTGTGTGAGAGATTCCATGAAATCTACAATGGTAGGCATTTTTCAAGCTCGAGCTGTCAACTTTGTGGCATGGAAGGTCAAGAAAAACACTGAATAGTCAGGGCCAAGCTTCGAGAGTATGGCCAAAACCAATTTCTCCTCCTTATTTTCAATTCCACGCTGTTTTAGTTGCAAAACAAGGGCTTTGAACTTGGAAAAGTAGAGTTGCAGGGATTCGAAGCTGTTGGGACTCAAGGAGATCAATTCATTTTCGATTTGATGTCCCCTCATCTCATCTGTCTTACCAAAAAGCTCAAAAAGCTTCTCCCATACTTCATTTGGTGATGTTAATCCATCAAGATGGAAAAGGAGGTCTCTGGATATGCTCAAACATAGGAGACCATAGTCCTCATCCATCTTGTTGTGCCATTTAATTTTCTCTGTAGCTGCATTGGGCTCTACTTTTGTTTCCATAGTCACTATATAGAGTCATTTCATTCTCAACAGTATCTCCATCTCTACTTTCCATTCAAAGAAGTTAAATGGAGTCAAGATGATCTTCTAAGATTGATCCATAGCTCAGAAATTGTCCCTTCAGTAAGCAGAATGCTCCCAGTCAATAATGTCAAACCTACAATAACAAATTGTAAGGAGAGAAATCAATCTACAAATACTCTGATACCATGTGGAAATTGAACCCAGGTGTTAGAACAATTACACTCACAAAAATTGCCAATTACACATGCAAATTACACACAAAGGAGACTAAATATGGAGCAGAGCACTAATCTGTATTGAATAAGTGTACAATATCCAATCCTATGAAGTCATAGGCTGCCACAATAAATAATTACATGATATATTTGAATTCATTGGGATGCCATTCTAATTGGTCAAAAGCAGGCTTACTAAATCTAAGCAAATCTCCCTTAGGTGCATAAAGCAGCTTCCAAATCTATCTAGGAGCTCACGAATTGGAAAAATCAATTAGGAAAGCTAATAGGTGATGGAAGGAAAACTCATAAATGATTTTATTAGGAGAAAAGAGTGGAGGATGATGAGGACAAAAAACAAGTTAACTTCACCTAGTCAAACTTTCCCAATTGCCTTAAAACTCAACAAAAGCAGGCAATAAAGCAAAAAAAGCAGGCATGCACTAGGAAGGCCATGAATAAAGTAGAATTGATTCCAAGAGGTTTCCCAAGTGATCCATGACTCATTTTTAGTAGGTTTGACCACTTTGGACATGTGGAGGACAACTTGCATAAGGTGGAATATGGAAACTAGGCAAATAAGACAAAAATGGATTAATTAATGTCTAAGGTAGCTAACTATGGGTTGATTATTCTAACAACACATGCATTGATAGTGTGGGAGGGTTTCTAGAATCAAACATCATCAACATTGTCATCATCATCGACGTCGTCGTTGTCCTCGTGAACAACATGATCATCATCATCATCATCATCAGCATCAGCATCATCATCATCAACAAAATGATCATCATCAACATCATTATCATCGCCATCATCATCGTCATTCTCGTCATCAGCGTCGTCATCATTAACATCATTATCAATGTCATCATCATCATCATCATCATCGTCATCATCTTCATCATTTCATATGAGATCAACATGGTCATCACCATCTTCATCACCATCTTCATCGTCATCGCCATCATCATCATCAACATAATCGACATCATCATCAACATCATTAACATCATCATCAAAATCATTGTCAACAACATCATCATCAACAACAACAACATCATCAACATCATCGTCGTTGTCGTTGTCATCCTCATCATCGTCGTCATCATCCTCATCATCGTTGTCATGATCCTCATCATCATAATATTCGTGAACTAATTCATTTTCATCTTCATTGTCAAACATGTCCATCACTAACAAATCAAGCAACAAAAAGCATACCTATATATTAGTTAATGTGCTACAGGGGGCACCAATGAAATTTTTTATGTATGTGTCGGGATGGTGTGAAATTTGGCATGGTTAGACTAGACACATGCCATGGTTGATCCATAGTACTTGCCTTTTTATACATATTGATGTGGTGTTTGGAGGCTCTTAAAGTGAGGGTATTTTTATACATATTTTCCATTACATCAACTACCAAAGACTTACCTTTACCCAAATTTTTATTATTACCCAAGTTTCAATTACCATTACATCAACTACCAAATACTTACATGTACCCAAAGTTTTAAATTTAATTTTAATTTCTAGGTGTGGATGTAAGGAATTTGGGCATGGTTAAGGTAGGAAATTTGAGCCTTAAGTTGTAAGAGAGTATTCTAAGCATCTTGGGTCATGAATAATTCCTTAGAAAAGTGTGCTTGACATCTCAAGGGTTTCCTTTTCCTTTGATTGTGGATCTCGATTCCATAAGTAGGTTGTGATAATTAGGTGTGGGTATTGGTACCATGTGCATGGTCAAGGGAGGAAACCTAGGCCTCATTCCCTAAGCAAATCTTCTAGTAATTTAGGACCGAGAATGATGTGTCAAACCATGACACATCTAGGGTTGTTGAGGTTTTAGATATGCTAGAGAGAAGAAAACTAGGTCTTGGGCCCTAACTATAAGTTAGAGGAATCGAGGGTTATGAATGAGTTCTTACACCACTCCATAACACCTATATAGGGAATATTTGGATTATAGGTTTATGGACACTATTTGGATGTTTTGAGCAACAAAAATGGTTATTATGATATGGAAGTGGTGAAAGGATGAAACCTAAGCCATAGGTCCTAAGGTAAGATTCTAGGGCTTGAGGACCCTGAATAAAGTATTGGACCACAAAAGTTGGTCTCTATTAGATGTATTTTTTTCTATGTGGTGATAGGATCACCATTAGAAGTTTTTGAGCCCCTTATATAGGCCATGAATCGATACATGGTAAATGTAGGAAACCTAGGACTTATGCCCTAAATGTACACACTTAGGGCTTAAGGGATAGAAAGAAAGTAACAAACCACCACATAGGACACGTCTAGAGGTTCTTTGGCTTCCAAGTGTGGATACATAAGACACTATAAGGTTTTGAAAACCATTTATGTATATTAGGGTCATGTACATGGTTGGGGGAATAACTACATGTTTTAATAAAAAAACAAATCTTATAAGGCTCAAGGAACAAGAATATTGCCTCAAATTACCACATGTGGCCTCTCTAGGGTATTTATAGCCTATAAGTGGCAATATGAGAGCCATTATGAGATTTAGAGAAATAAGTATTGCTCTTAGTGGAAATATTAGAGCCATTAATATGTTTTGAGAACCAAGTATAGCTCTCATGACCTTAGAAATGGATAGGAGAGAATAATTAAAACTTAGGCCCTAAAAGTATCTTATAGGGATCAAGGCCCTTGGAAGACATCTTCTACCTCAAACCAGGAACCCTATAGGATTATTTTAATAACAACTTAGATGGGTTGTTGGTCCTTGATCATTTTTAAAGGAGGAAACATTGGAATTTGTCCATAAAGAAATATTGTATTGCTTCATATGCAAATCAATATTATGTTTTGAGATTTACATTTATTATATTTAGGGACATGCATTGAATTCATAGACATTATTTGAGCGGGAAGACCAACATCTCAAGGCCAAATATATATTTCTGTCAACTTTTGGAAGCTTCCTTAACCTCTGCAATTTTCATTCCTTGAAATGATTTGATCAATGGCCGTTGTATTCGATTTCTCTGACAGAGCTTCACAGCTTCATTATGGGTGTGATATATGTTGACAGTGAATTCAAGGTGTTCTTTGAATTTTCTCTTCACGGGTTGTTTGCAATTCGTCTTCACGAGCTACTAATGGATCTACTGCACCTTCAATACGGTTGCATGCAATGTCTTCAGTATGTAATTAGGTTAATTATATGTAGGTTTGGAGGAATTTTGACATTGTGTTTCAGAGGAAGTGGGGAGGGTAGTTTCAGTTCCATTTATATGTTCTTTCTATTTTCACTGGTGGTGTATGTAGGAATCCCATATTCTCGAAGGGGAGTGCAACGAGTGGCAAGTAATTTCTATTTGTGGCTATTCTTTTGTGCATGTGGTTGGGATTTCTGTTGTTGCAGTTTGTTTTTGCGACAGACATTGCTTTATGGCTTTCTCATGGAACTGGTTTGGAATTTATTTCTCAATATCATTCATTTTTCTAGAAAAAAAATAAAAACTTCCCAATTCCTATTTAATTCCTATAAAAAACAGTTGATTCGTTTTATTCATAGTTTCGTTCCTTCAGTTTGTGTTCTTCATTGTATTGAAAAGCCATCCTTCGGGCTTGATGTTATTTGTAAAATTGTACATCAGTTGTTAGTTTTTTGGGGGTTTTCTTAACTTCCCTATTATTGGAAATAGGTATTGTTCAGAGGTTGCAATGCATTTCGAGATAGGTTTTTAAGGTATATCTTTGAAGAACCATCATGCATAAAATAAAGATGGTTTTCAATCCCTAGGTTTAGAATCAATAAAAATAAAACACAGGTTTTCTAGACCGATGTTTTGATTCAATGTGAAAATTCATACAGGGTTTTCCAGTAGGATATCTGGGAAAACTTGTGAGAAAAGAAAATGTTCTCAGTGACCTCTTCATCATTTTGGTGCAAATTATGTTTTCCCCCACTGTTTACATGATTTTTTTGTGACATATCCATGTTGTTTGAACTTTTTAATTAGTCTTTTTCAATTGTTGGCATTTTTTTGCAAGAATGCATGTATCAAAACACCTCCAAACAACCTAATCTCTAAATCTGGGAATAATTTGGGCACTTCTAGGCATAATTTGGACATAATTTACGGAGACATAGTGCTAAAGAAGACAAACGATATTATTGGATTGATGTTTGCAGATATCCAGTTTTCCCACATCGTCAACTACTTCATGTAATCCACCATTGGATCCATGATTTTGTAAACTCGATTTCCTTCCATGATCAATTCCCATCTGTCCAACCACAATATATATTATAAATTGTCAATTGTAGTTTGGTTTACTATTTTGTTCATAATTGCTATTCGCTCTTATTTTAAAAAACACAGGGTACTTTTCAAATCATTTCCTAGTGAACGTAGTCCTACAAAAATAAATTGGTTTACCATTGCTTTATCTTCACAAAATTTGGGGTGCTCTCCAAATCATTCCCTAATGAAGGAGGTCTCATGATAAAATCCATTATGGCCCTATCCGTGTGGCCATTGGTGGCTCATTGAATTCATGATGTTGTATCGTTAGCCTCGATATAAAATATTCTTAGGATTTTCCAAGATGATATAGTACTTGGTTGTTTAAAGATTTTTTTGGGAAACTAGACCACTTTAAAATAATAGCATATCATCATGCAGAATACTTAAATTTTATCAAAGTAAGATTATAAAATTGTAGAGGTTTGTGGGGTTTGTTCTATGGTATTTTAACAGAGGGACCCTTGATCTCTCATCTAAACTGAGCTATTGAGATAAAGGAATGTGCTGAATAGGTTTAAAAAAAAGAGTAAATTATGGAGAACTTGCACTAGAAAGAAAAACATAAACATGTTAAACATAACAACAATGTATAATGAAACATTGTGAGTAGGTATAACAACAAAGTCAAACCTGGATGAGAAGAAAAAACAAAAGCATCTAAAACACGGCAACATTGTTTGAATTTACTGGGCAATCTCTTTTAATAAATTAGAAAGCATTGCTTGTTAAGAGTAGTAATGTTGTTAGTTAGCCTATATTAGTTACATTCCATTAGTCAGTTCCATAATAGGTTAGCCCATATTGGATAGAACAGTCAAACATGTAAAATGTATATAATCGTATGATAATACATAGTCAGTTCATCCATTCATTGTTTGATAGTCCTTTCTTTCATCTTTCTCCATATTTGAACATTATATCAAAGCTTAAAAAAATTAATGAAAAATTTGCAGCATTGAAGAACTCACCAAAACTTGATTTTGTTGTTGCTTATCACTTATCAGGGATGCTTTGACACTGACACCCGCCTATAACTACATATGAGGCTCATTTAATATTGATTTAGGGTAGAGAAGTGCCCCTAATTCATGGTTTGGGGATGTATGTGATATTTACATAATAATGATAAGTCTCAAGGTTGAGGCCTAACTACTAGATTGCAAAAGAAAACAGCAGTGAAAGGCCGTGATTCTACATTGCATGCCAAAGTAGTTGTTCCACTGCTTCTGCATGCCTACCCTCTTAAAAAGATATATTTCCTGTAGCCTTATGGAGAATTATTTCATAGATCATGGCCATAAATGATGTCATTTATTCCATACACTTCATTCCATACTTTTCAAGTGCAGATTTTACTTCCTCATATTTCAATAGTAAATCAAGATCCTCTTCCAATCTGCCCATGTAGAAAAGAGCCTTGGAACACATCCTCCACAGCCATAATTTTGGACAAAGATAAGGAAAATGATTGAATGTATGTTCATCAAGTTAGGGAAAACTTCATTTTATATTTCACCATTGAGTGATCCAAGGGGAAACTCAATGGGGAAAATACCACAACTCAAGGAGTCAAGAAATAATATAAAATACTTTAGTTAGGGCTCTTTTGATTTCAATGTGGGATTTTGACACCTTCAACATTAGTTGGGGTTTGGAATTGCAAATTTATTTGATGCATGTACTATCTAATGGGGTCACTACTACAAATACCATGGCTGATATAAAATATTAAAGTCTAGTTAAGTAAAATTCATAGACTCAATTCTAGTTAAGTAAAATTCATAGACTCAATTCTAGTTAAGTAAAATTTTGAATACTTGGTTTAAATGCCCAACTATATTAGTAACACAAATATGAGTGTTTTCTAATGAGATTCAAATTTTGGTGTTTGAGAAGGGAGAAGCGAAGTAAGGACTTCATATTGTGACCTATATTCTTAAAGGATGGTACTTAATTAAGTATATGTAGGTCATAATCTTTGTTCGATGGGAAAGTCAATAAAATTTATAATTGTGTCAACATGATGTCATGGGATAGTGTTTTTATGGAAAAGAGCTCATGCAAGTTAAGTCAACATGATGGTTGTGATTGACATAGGAACAAAATATACACATTAGTAGGGGAATGCACCTCAATCTCATGACATCCCTAACCATTGATCTGAAAGAGATTGACGACATGGAATCCATTTGTAGTAACAAATTAGCCTTTCATCCATTTAAAGTAAATCACATGACATTGGTCCTTATGGGTCTAGGTCATCATGGCTTCCTCCGAGAATTAGAAACTCTAAATATGGTTAAGGGACTAGATTTGGATTCATAAATGAAAAATATCATCCTTGTCTTGTAGATCAAATCCATAAACTATTATCCATTTAGACCATATCGGTTCACATACAAAAATAATCAAAGACCCACTTTCAAATCAAGCACATCACATTCATGCTTGGAATTAAGCAATTGTATATATAATGAGATCTTGGTCCATTCATTATTTTTTATAATCATGCTTGTTTCACTTGATTGAACACTCATAGTCCTAGAAATATACTCATGGTCCACCCATATCCATTTATCTATGTGCTAAATTTGGGAATATAAGATAAAATTATTAAAACATGGGCCAAGACACATTCTATAGATCCCTCAAAGGAAAGAAAACACAACGATAAAAAACTTAAACAATACTAAACTGAAGAAGTAGGGATCTAGGGGGGATTAAGGAACAAAACAAGTAGCAATTACAACTTTATCAGATCATGCAATCCAAAGGAGGAGGTTAAATCCAAGAAACCTACAGCTTAAGGAAAGTAGTAAGAACATTAGTTTTTTCATTGTTGATCCAACTTTAGATGAATATGGAACCATATCTCAAAATTTTCCCTTCTAAATTGAACAAAGAAAAAAAATATTTAGTAACAAAGAATGTTTCATATAACTCTCATCGAGCCATTATTTTTGCATAAAGGGTGGAAAACAATGCTTTGGCCCAAGGTGAAATGCTAGAAAACATCCCTTGCTCACTATAAAAGTTGAACAATGAGAACCTCATCAAATTAGTCCCCTTGAAAAAATTGAGGATGCAATATCGAACATGGAACCTCACAAGGACCCTATATCGTATGCATCCTCATCCCACTTTTACAACAAAGAATGAAATAGCATCAAGAAGGTCCTCCATATGAAGGTTTAAGAACAAAGGGAACATACCAAAGTTGCAAGAATTAACTCCTTCCTTACTCTTATCTCTAATAAGAGAAATCCAAGCATTTTTCTCATTTTTTCCCAACATCCTTCTCTTACATATCATATAAGATTATATATTCTATATTAAAATATTTTTGTGAAAACTTATCTTCGTAGAGTAGGTAGGCGTATTTTCCTAGATATTCATCGAGGCCCAATATCATAATGACATAGAAATATATCTAACTGAAAAGGCTAAGTGAAATGGTCATCCAACTAGACATCACCAATGCCTTCAATAGGGTGAGACATGAATTTATGTTTTCAATTGTGAGGTGATTGGATTTCAAAAACTATATATAATGGATTGAGGCTTATGTAGGTGGACCCATGATAGCCCTGTTGATTAATGGTAGGACAACCTCCTTCAAAGTATTAGTGGCGTTGAGGAAATATTTTTCAACTCTCTCCATTTATTTCCATCCTTATATATGGACAAAGTATGGGAATGTTCCTTGGATATTATGCAATAATAAATTATGGTCCCTCCCTAGAATTTCGATTATCCAAAGTAAACACTATGAATTAGATCCATGTTTGCAAATGACACACACCTCTAAGGGTTGCTACTTGATAACAACCAAGATGTTTAAAGTAATTCTCAACTATTTTCTAGAGACCTTTGAGGGGGGTCATTAATAAAAGTTTGCATGAAACACACCAACCCGTAAATTGGGAAGAATTGAAATAAAAAAACTTTCCAACATCTAGGAATTCCATTAAAATCTAAATATGAATGGCTCAATATTCATGGAAGATTAACTATTTAATCAAATTGTTGGTTATGCCTCTTCCCTTTTCCTTATCTAATGACCCAAGAAAGGGGGGTTAGGGATCAAAGGACCTATCTTGATGAATAGGGAATTTGGTGCCAATGTTCTATCCAAAGAGAAAGCATGGTGGAAAGACACCTTCCACAACAACCAATAGAAATGATGTTAAGAATGACATTTGTATATGGTTGGAGGATGACCCATCTAGAAATTCTTCCAAGGCTTCAAAGAAGATATCATCATTCTTAACTGGAATAATAAAAACTAATGGGTGGGAGAGTAGGATTATATTGAATTCACCTTGTTTAAAGGACAATATATAATTATTTATACATGGAAAGGATGGAAACTAACTTAATACCCTAGTGGTCATATCAAACTAGGAAGTTGATAATGTAAATATATGGAAGTGCTTAAATACCAACAAATACTTTTAAATATCAAATGATCTAGATCCTGAGCTAGCTCCATTGGTAAAAACACTTGGTAGACAAGTTTTACCTAAGGAAGGATTAAAGGATTAGCAAATATGGGGAGCCAAATATGGGCCATACTTAGTGAATAAAGGCTATGATTTATTGTTGCAAGATAAAACAATGGAACCACCCCAAAGTAAACCCTACAAGATTTGACATTTATACCATTGACATTTTACTCTACTTAAGGTGGCATTATTCTTTTAGGGTATCTCAATGGTCGAACCAAGGCATAGTATATTTTAATTGGTTGTGTATCTTACAATGATTTTTCCCTTAAGGATATTAATCCAAATTTTGTAGGATTACACAAGACTTTATAGGATGCATTCAAACTTCTCAATCCTGATTGGAGGAACCTTTTGAACTTGGGTGAATCTCATAATGTGTTGATCATGAATGGTCTTCCATTTTACCCCTACCTTTGAAGCTTCAAATTTTTACCCCATGTCAAAGGACAATGTGCAATTCACTATGTATTGGCCCACATGAAGCTCCTCTATTATATCATCCCCTTCAAAATTTTCACCCCATTTGAAAGGACATTGTGTATCTCACTATGTATTTTTCCACAAGGAAATCCTCTAATTTATCATCCACGTCTCAATCTCCCTATCCCTATTTTAATCATTCCTTCTCACCTTCCATTTGAAAACCCCCTCCCTACCCCCCATGGACTACTTTATGTTGGTTGTGGAGCTTGATCTTCCAGATTCATAGATGTTATTCAGTAGTGTTTGTACCTCAGGTGTGATTGTACACTCATTCCCCAACTTTGAGGTTCAGGTTAACCGTAGTATTTTCCCATGGTATTTCCCCTATAAAAGAAAATCATTGTAATACGACCGTGGATGGTATGGTATTGTATTGTATTGTATTGTATTGTATCATAAACAATCTATGTGATTGTGTGAGAGACACTGTGAGAGTGTGAAGAGGAAGTTCAATAGAGTTGTTGCAAGTTGTACCCCTTCTTCTTTCTAGATGCTAATAAAAGGACTGGCAATTTCTGTGTGGACGTAGCCCATATCTTGGTTGAACCACGTTATATATGTGTCTCTCTGTGATGTGTTAAATGTGTTTTTTTGCATCTTGTTTAATGATTTAACTGTATATTTTTTATTTCTCTTTGGTCTTGTTTCTAACAATTGGCATCAGAGCCAAAAGGTGTATTTAGCTTGTAAACTCGCAGGAAAGAAGGGTTCCCGGTTCGAGTGGGAGAAACGGCAGAAAAGGGAAAGTTTAGGATCAATAAATTTAATAGCCAAAACTATCATTTAAGGAATATGTAAATGGAGGACTATCTGTACCAGAAGGATCTGTACCTATCGTTGGGCAGAAAAGCAAAACAATCGGCAGCTATGAAGGATGAAGAATAGGAGGTTCTTGATAGAAAGTCACTGGGGACAATATGGTTGTGCCTGGCTTCGTCGATGGATTTCAATATTTCAAAAGAATAAAAATAAAGGGTGTGATGAGCGCATTGGAAAAACTCTACGAAAAACCCTCAGCTTCCAACAAGGTATTTTTAGTGAAGCGTTTATTTAATATGAAGATGTCGGAAGGTGGATCTGTTGTTGACCATTCAAATGAGTTTAACCGTGACTTACAAGTTAGTTAAGTTATGTTACATGAACTTTGATGATGAGGTTAGGGATATTCTAATCTTGTGCTCATTGCCAAAAACTTGGAATAGCTCGATCATGGTTGTAAGTAATTCAATCCCTATTTCAAACGCTCTTAAGTTTGATGATGTTGTTGATGTTATTCTTAGCAAGGAAATGCGAAGAAAAAGCACAGGTGAGACATCAAGTAATGCATTGACCATGGAGAGTAGAGGGAAACAAAAGGAGAGAGGAATGAACCTAAGGAATTGCAGCAAGTCTAAAATGAGCAAATCCAAGTCCAGATTCAGAAAAATAGAGTGTTGGAACTGTGGTAAAAAAGGACATCTGAAGAAAGACTATAGAGCACCAAAGAAGAAAGGTGAGAGGAAGTAAGAGACTACTCAGGAATTGAATGTAGCAAGTGATGTGTTACAAGATGCTTTGATTCTTACATTAGATAATATTAGTGATTACTGGGTAGTAGACAAGGGATTCATGTCATGCTACACCCCATGGGAAATTCTTTCATGATTATGTTCAATGTGATTTTGGACATGTTTTATTGGGGGATGATGAACCATGTAAAATTGTTGGAAAGGGTAAGGTACAGATTAAGTTAAATAATGGAAGTGAATGGATGCTAAAATATGTAAGGCATATTCCTGCTATGAAAAGAAATATGATCTCAACATGGCAGTTGGGAGATAGTGGTTGTTTTCCTATGTATGGAGAAACATGGTGGAATATCACTAAAGGATCATTGGTAATAGAAAGAGGAGATAGGGTAGGTAAGGTATATTTATGTCCTCATAATATTGTTTATTCTATATCTATAGATTCCATAGAATTAGGTGCGGCGTTGTGGAATCATAGGATTGAACACATGAGTGAGAAGGGGATGCATATTCTCCACTCAAGGAAACTGCTTCCATATATGAAGTATGTAAGTTTGGAATTCTATGAGAACTGGGTTTATGGAAAATAGAAGAGAGTTAGATTTATAAGGGTTGTTAAACAAAATAAGAGTGAAAACTTAGAGCTTGTCCATACGTATAGATGTATGGGGACCATCTCAGGTACAATATCTTGGTGGTTCTTGTTATTATGTTACTTTTATTGATGATGCAACTAGAAAAACTTGGTTTTATTGCATTAGACGGAAATATGATGTGTTTGATACTTTTAAGAAGTGGAAATCTTTGGCTGAGAATGAGACAAGAAAAAGGTTGAAATGTCTCAGATCTAATAATGGAGGTGAATACTACAGCAAGGAGTTTGATAGTTACTGTTCACACAATGGGATTCGCAGAGAGAAGACATCCCCTAGAACACCACAAGAAAATGGTGTGTCGAAAAGGATGAACAGAACGATCATGGAGTGTGCAAGGTGTATGAGATTGCATGCAGGGTTGCCCTTACAGTTTTGGGTTGATGCTGTAAACATTTTTGTTTATTTAATAAACAGGCGGCCTTCAAGAGCTTTGGATGGTGGGATTCCAGAGGAGGAATGGACAAGTAAACAGGTAAAATACTCATTTATGAGAACTTTTGGTTGTGAATCATTTGTCCATAATGATAAAGATGATATAACAAAGCTTGAAGCTAAAACCAAGAAATGTACCTTTATTGGATATGGGGTTGAAGATTTTGGTTATTGCTTATGGGATGTTGAAAATCACAAAATCATTAGGAGTAGAGATGTATTATTCAATGAAAAGGCTATGTACAAATATCAGTTGCAGGGAAAGAAAGTGGAAAAGGAAAACATAGAGTACACAGTGCTTGATGAAATCAGAGAAAATGAAGTTCCAAAGGCACTAGAAAATCAAGAAAAACAAGAGGTACCTGAAACTCCTGCAACTATAAGAAAATATACCAGGTTAAGTAGACCCCCTAAACGATTCTCTCCTTCACTGTATTATTTATTGGTGACTGATTCTGGTGAACCAGAATGTTATGAAGAGGAAATGCAGGTTGAAACTAGAAACTAGGAGATGGACTCATTGGTAAGAAACCAGACTTGGGATTTGGATCAATTGCCTGTAGAAAAAAGGGCATTGCAAAATAAATGGGTTTATGAGTTGAAGGAAGAAGATGGAGGAAAGAAGCGGTACAAGGCTAGACTTGTTGTAAATGGATTTGCACAAAAGAAATTTATAGACTTTGATGAAATATTTTCTCTTATTGTTAAAATGACTTCAATTAGAACTATTTTAAATGTAGTGGAGGTAGAAGATTTGCATCTTGAACAATTAGATGTAAAAACATCCTTTCTCCATGGGGATTTGGAGGAAGAGATTTATATGCAACAACCATAGGAGTATGAGGTCAAAGGGAAGGATAATTTGGTTTGTAGGTTGAAGAAGAGCTTGTATGGAATGAAGCAATATCCAAGGAAGTGGTATTTAAAATTTGATAAGTTTATGACAGAACAAGGTTATGGTAGATGTCATTCTAACCACTGTGTTTATTTCAAGAGGCTAGATAACGGAAGATATATTATCTTGTTATTGTATGTGGATGACATGCTTGTTGCAAGGTCTAACATTCAGAATATAAATGTGCTCAAAATAAAACTAGCTAAATCATTTGTAATGAAGGATTTGGGTGCTACAAATAAAATCCTTGGTATGGGAATAATAAGAGACAGGAAAAATCGCAAATTGACCTTGTATCAAGGTGAGTACATAGAAAAGGTGTTGTATAGGTTTAGAATGAAGAATGAAAAAATAGTTAGTATACCTTTAGCCATCCATTTCAAACTAAGTAAGGAGATGTGTCCAGAGACACAAAAAGAGATAGATTACATGTCCAGGATTCCCTATTCATCAGCAGTTGGAAGCTTGATGTATGCCATGGTGTGCACAAGACCAGATATTGCACATGCAGTGGGATTTGTGAGCAGGTATATGAATAATCCAGGTAAAGAGCATTGGAAAGTAGTCCAGTGGATTCTCAGGTATTTGAGAGGTATCATTTCTCATGCATTATGTTTTGGAGGTTCATACATTGTTCTACAGGGATATGTTGATGTAGATATGGCTGGTGATAAAGACAGTAGGAGGAGCACCATAGGGTATGTTTTTAATGTGGGTGCAACAACAGTAAGTTGGATTTCAAAACTACAACAGGTTGTTGCACTTTCAACAATGGAAGAAGAGTATGTTGTTCCTACATAGGCTAGTAAGGAGATGATTTGGTTGAAGAGGTTCATGGAGGAATTGGGTAAGAAGTAAGAGAATAGAAGGTTGTACAGTGACATATTCTCTCATCTTGCAAAGATATAAGCCTTTCATTCGAAGACTAAACATATACATCTCAATTACCACTTCATAAGATCTATTCTAGATGAATAATTGTTAAAACTGGAAAAGATACATACTAGCCAGAATCCTGCAGACATGTTGACAAAGGTAGTAACCAGAGAGAAACTGAGTTCCTACTCAGTTTTTGTTGGCATTCAAGGATGAAGGTGAAAATAATAAATTATCCAAGTTCAAGGTCCAGAGCATAGTTCAAAAAGTGCAGTAGTGGTGGAGTTGTTGTGATCGGTCTTCAAGTGGGATATTGTTGGTTGTGGAGCCTGATCTTCTAGATTCATAGATGTTATTCAATCATGTTTGTACCCTAGGTATATTGTGCACTCATTTCCCAACTTTGGGGTTTGGGGCTGTGCCCTGAAAAAGGGGGCTCTGGGGAAAATCCCCCAAGATACGGGGGTTCAGGGGCGAAGCGCCCAAAAAAATATTTTGGGATGTTTGTTGGCCAACATTTTTGTAGAACCGTGGTATTGGGTTAACCATAGTATTTTCCCATGGTATTTCCCCTATAAAAGAAAAGCATTGTAATACGGTTGTGGATGGTATGGTATTGTATTTTATTGTATTGTATTGTAAATAATATCTTTGATTGTGTGAGAGAGACTGTGAGAGTGTGAAGAGGAATTGCAGCAAAGTTGCTGCAGGTTGTATCCCTTCATCTTTCTGGAAGCTAATAAAAGGACTGGCAATTTCTATGTGGATGTATCCCATCTCTTCGGTGAACCACGTTATATCTGTGTCTCTCTATAATGTGTTCAATGTGTTTTTTTGCATCTTGTTTAAATATTTAATTGTATATTTGTTATTGCTTTGTGGTCCTGTTTCTAACACCTTCCTCTTCAATGTTAATTTTTCTAGTGTTTATGTGCCTCTTCAACCTTGTCAACCACTTCCTCCCCTATCACACTTCTCACCCCTCAAAACAACTTCAATAAAATATGATATTCTCTCCGTGACTCTTTGGGAGGCTACTCTTGATTCTTCCCTCATGTCACTAAGGTTACCCCTCACATACTCCCCCTTTCTCTTTCCCCATGAACTAATGTACAGAAAAGAGTGCAAATTTTCACTATAGGAAAATTTATTTTTCCTTAAATCATGATCCTTCCTCTTATTCTCAACATCAAAAATCATACAATGACATGTGTCATAAAAAGAAGCCTTTCCTTTCCTTGAGGAGGAAGGGTTATGCGAGACCCCCACCACTCTCCCAAGAAATTTTGGCATATGCATTTCCTTAAAAATAATTTCCCATAGAAATTATACCTAATCATTTGTTCGTCCATAGAATCTCCCTATACGAAACCCTAGCACAATCCCCTACCAATTCCACCTCCACTTTCTCTTGCTACCTCTTCTATATGGGATATATTAGAAGGGAAAATATGGTTAAGATCATTACAAATGGAGAATATGAGGAAGGATTTCAAGATGAATTCCTCAACAATGGTATTCACCCTCTTAATTCTTACCTTAATGCTCTAATTACTGATGTTTTTTTTAGGTTTCCCTAAATCCTGGTCTTGGTCTTGTCTGTTTTTTGCATTTATATTTTTTGTTTCATTAAGAAGCCTTGATAGATATCATCCAAAGAATTTTTGGGGTTCATAGATTTACCTATGTTTGTGAAAATTGTTTAAATAGATTTAAGATAAGCTAAGATAATTTCATTTATGTCCAATGAATTAGAATGGATATTTGTAGGATGCAACAGTAGGATGTCTATTGAAGTTTGAGTTGTTTAATTCTGGAATATTTTAAATATTTTCCTGCCTTGAATATCTCACAAACACAAAGACATGTATAACATAGTGAAGTATACTTTTGTTTTATGATGTGTTCATGAGAGAGAGTGGTATTGGGTGTCCTCATTCGCTTTGCATATGGGGAAAATCAATTGTCTGGAATAGTGGCACAAGAAATTAGGAACAATAATTAGGAGTACACATGTGTCAAGTTTTGTTGGGTTTTGGGACATGTATCATGACCCTCACTAATCCACTTCTCTATAGAAACTCTCTCATAAGTTTGGCCAGATGAAATAATCATTGGGTCAGACATTAGTTGCAGTGAAATTGGACATATGAATTCTTTAGGAGGTACGGGTACACTTCCTAACCTTCCAGGAGTTCCCTTTCCAACAGTATCAAATGAGTGAAGCCTTGATACACGACGTTCATTGTTTCTTCCATTACTACTAACATCATCAATGTAATCTCTAGTGGATGGAGAACATGGGCCTGAGTTTGGGGAATTAGCACCATCTGAATACTCATTTTTTAAGAACATAGCATGCTTTATTAAAAGATGCAAGAGAAATATGACAATGGACTCCTTCTTCTTGTCTTTATCAGTGCGATCTTTATCAAGAAATCTCTTTAAATCACTATTCTCTGTCAACACAGCTCTTAAAGACATGATGCTTAGCTTAGTAGCCACCCGATGGAAAGCATCCATTTTTTATGTATCATTTCCACTATTGGGATTCTTATATTGTTGCAGCAATGTGATGACTTCATCACCAACCTCTTTTGCTAATCTTTCAAGTGCAAATGTTGTTCCCTTGAGCTCCTTAACAATTTCAGCAATCTGCATGGAATAATTTAATAACCGTAAGCAACAATCACATAAATTATACCATATTTAACAATATTACACCAGTTACAACAAATAAACTTCATATATTAAAAGAATGATACAAAAGGCCTTTTTTTGTATGTTCAAATATCAAAATTACATCCTTCAAAAATAAAAACAAATGGACTTGCCAACAAGGCATAGCTTCATTGCTTAGGCCAATAGAGTGGTAAGCCATCCACAAGGGTTCTATTATCACTGTGGTCTTTTCCCCACCCAAATGGCACATCTCAAAAAGAGATGAAGACAGGTACAAGTCATAGATGTCACTCGATTTCATTGAGGTATGAGGAGGCAATTCAATTTTGTCAAAGTTTTTGAAATCACCATTTGGCTTCATTTGCATGAGGACATGCAAAACAACAAGTGTGAGAGATATGTAAGCTTGATGTTTTGACATATTTTACACTGTAATATGGATGTGTTTTACCCTTGTTACCCTATCCTTACACCTATTTACCGCTCCCTTCATTATATTTATTCATAATTTTGATGGAAAGTGCCAATGCAAAGTTAAAGAAGTATTTAATTGTTGATATCATTACTTTCCCTTACTCATTAATATATTAGACAAGCATTGAATTTGTTCCACTAACGATGGTATTTTTTTAGCTAAGTTCTGGTACTCTAGTTATATTTTGATACACAATATCCACATTTGTAATGGTTGCATAGCTCTAGACATATTTTGATACCATGTATGCATGTTATGTCTTGCATATGATACTTTGTTTTATATATTTCAGGTGTGTCTCGTATGTGTAATAATTTACAGTTTGAATAGTTTGAGTGGTGAGTTGTGGATTGTATTCTTTCTCTTCAAAGAAATTCATAGCATTGGTAAAACTAAGATCTTATACTTTAGATTGATTTTCTAGTTTATGAATAATTGATGTAGTTACATGATATGGGTATACTTAGAATTATTCATTATTGAAAGCAACCACAACCTATACAACTTTAGGAACCATTGTGTGCTTGAAAGATTAGAATGAAATATTGCATTTTGCCTATTGGGTATCTTAATACTTGTGGTAAGAGAAGACAAAATAACTTATGATGATTTCGTTTATCTATTTTAAAGTATTCTAGTCATTTATTTATGTGAATGAAAGAAACTGCTCTCTGATTTCATGGCCCGAGTTTCAGTTTCTTTTTCGAAGTCATACTAAGAGAAGACACCATTGCATTAGAGTATGCAAAGTTTCCATTAAAGAACTAATTCATCATTGGTTAGAGGGGTGAGAACTATCTTAACTCCCAGTTTGTTAAGAATCCATAAGAATATAAGTTCCTTTCATTTGAATTGGAGATTGAGAAAGTGTGACTTTGAATTTGGTTGATGCATAGTTTTCATTTTCTGAAGTCAAGAAAGCTAGGGATAAGTTAGTCACTTTGCGCATACTGTGTCAAAATTTCACAATATTATGCCCCTAGATTGATAAAATAAATGTAGAAGGGTTTATTAAATGACAAATAAATCAAATATTAAGGATAAAAAATTTCTTGAGCATGTCCTGGTGGTGTCTAAAGAGACTGAGTTCTTGTTCATTCCTTCATGCTCTTTCTCTAGAATATTTTTAGAACCTTGGACTACAAAAGGATGGTATAGTTAGTGTTTTCATACATTATGTACATTCAATATAATAATTATCATACATGAAACTTTTATATTTTCACTAGAAATTAATCAACAAACATAACTCTTAAATAACATAGATTTAGACATAATAGAAAGGGTTTTTTTTATTAATTTATACTAGATCGTCGATTTTCTAACATATCTAGAGTGGCAATTATCGTCAGATATCCATCCAATCCGATGATGTTGCTACACTACTGACATCTAGAGTCCGTCAGAATTCCGACTCCTCGCACATGACATCCGATGACAATTTAATACAACCGAATGCTTCAAGGTGTCGGATGGAAGTGATATAACGGTTAGTTCTTCGATGTCCCATCGTTGGAAATTATATGCCTTCAAGGTATCGAATGGAATTGATAACCGTCAAGAATTCAACAATAAGACGTAAAAAATTCGACACCCAATTGAAGTAAGACTTTCCCAATTTAGGATGATATGTTGTCTAAATATTGACGAGAACTTAGGATGTTATGCTGTTGAAATATCGACGGGGTTCAAAATGGTGTCGAATATTCGACGAATTCCCACTAACGCCAAAAAAAATGTTGTTGTCAAATAACATACACGTGTTTCTCAAATTTCAGACATTAAAGTTATCAAATTTCAGACTAAAATTCACTTGTGATAGAGTTTAGGTTATAACTTTTTCACGAAATAGGAAAATGGGTATGTTACATGGAAATGCATTAAATACTAGGGAAAATAAAATCCTTGAAACCTAAAAATCATTCACAAAACTAAGTAACATGTCCATCTAAACAAACAAATACCAACCATCGTCACAATGAAATCATGACTCTATAAAATTTCATGATGAATCATCATAATGGAAAATACTTTAGAGTTCTAAATACAGTAATGGGAAATAAAAATGAAAGCCTTGGAAGGTGAGGCTTATTACTATTGTCATCAAGCACTTGTCTTCTGATGAACACAGTCAACTATAAAAGAATTACCTTAAACTAACATAGCATATTGGAAAAAAATGAAACATACCTTTACACACACATACTAATCCTCAATTAAAACTATCAACACACTGAATTGCCTTTTAGGCCAACCCCTTCCTGACAAGGCCTATCAATTTTGAGAAAAAAATGATCCACCACCTCGTTTCGAACCTAGGAGTTAAAGGTTTCATTTCTAGGTGAAAATCTCAACTACTGCAATTGCCACTCAAGATAACCCCTTCCCACTAAAAACCTCTCAATTTCATGAAAATATAAAACCACTATTGTTTCACACCCACCATCCATTTAGGGTCTCATGGCGTTGCCCACTTCATCAATGAACAATTTCCTCTTATACCAACCCCTTCCCACCAAATCCCTCTAGATTTTAGAGATCATATCATTATTGTTTCATACCCACCATTAGTTGAGGGTTTCATGGGCATGGCCATCCCCACTTCATGAGCGAAAAACTGCCTCCTAGGTCAACCCCTTCCCACCAAAAACGTCTCAATTTCATTTGAAGATTGAATCAATACCACTATTAGATTCCTTCCACACCGTCGATTTAGGGTTTCATGGGGCTATGACCTTGCTCACTTCCACTTCATGAATGGATGATGAGTTCCAAATATAATTTGTTTGTGTTTTTTTCTTACACGTAATTTTCATTTATTTTTTATATTATTGTTATTATTACTATTACTACACTATATTATATATAATTATAATCACAATAGGAATATATATTTTCCAAGGAATAATCTTGTGGAAAACCCTCTGATCAGTACTTCCCCATGATTCATGGATGGTAAACTGGCTAAAATGTAAACCTTGATTACAAAGCCTACCCTTGAGGGGATAAAGAGATTTGAGTCCATGACATCCCAAACTTTGGGGGGGAGAGATATAATGTCTAGCTCTTCAACATAATTCTTGGGGCTATAATATGGATACATATATTAATGCTTAGGAAATAAAAATGATTGTAAAAGACTAGGTGATGCAAGGGAACATAACTCTCAAGTACTAAATGACTCATCAATATAGTTGGTGTTAATAATGTAATAGTATATAAATATATGAATATTCATAGTGGTTTGTCGGAGGAATATCTAATATTGATAATCAAATAAAATTTCCTCATCAATAACATTATGTCCACTCACAAATCTTATAAATAGACACAAAAAATAGGGTAGTGGATAACTCTAATAAGCTTTCACATTTCTAATCCTTACATAAATTAGGTGAAACCCTCATATAAATCTCCTCCACAATCTCCATATGAGTATTTTCATCCCTTTGGATTCCTATTACAAACCAATCCTAATAACTAGAAACTCCGTCATGTCATTTTGGTGCTAGTTTTTCTAGTATGTATTCATTTTGAGTATTGCATTGTTCATAATTAACGTAAAATTATTTATAAGAAATAAAAATGTAAATTTATATTCCCATAATAATTATTTAGTTGTATTGGATTACCCCTGACTAGATTAGTAGTTTATGTTTGTCATTTCTAGCGATGACACTTAAAATTTCTTGAATTCGATAGCATTTGGTAGCTTGTAAAAAATGTCGTTACTAACTTTTTTGGTCGCGTAGTCACAAATTTGTCATTTTGTACTCTAAGTGTGAGAAGCACAAAGATATTAATACTAATATATACAAAGGTATTAATACATACATATTTCAATAGAAAAAAAGAGTTGTCGCACATAGAGCAACATATAACTAGTTTTTAGACCCATTTCTGTGAAGAGTTTTCATACCATATTTTTATGAGTTGTTGTTTTCATATTCAGACCAAATTTTTGTAACAAAGTGCTATAAATATATTATATCTTTTTAGGTTTTCCCATTATAGAAGAGCATGTGTACAAACCACTTGTGTACAACATGAGAGAAGCGTGGCAATTCCAATATAGAAAGTTTTTTTAGTGTCCAATTCTTTTTTGTTAGAAACGTTACCAAAAGAAAAGCTTCCCAACAAATAATAACACCATTTCTTCTAAGTAAATTCCCTTGAAATGTCAATTTATTACAAACCCTAGTAAAAAGACATGTAGATTATGGTTGTCATAACAAAATGGCAATCTCATGTAGCTTTTTGAAGTTGCCTCTCAATTCCCTCAACTGCTACAAAAATATCAAAATTGGAATTGAATGAAAACACCATCATGGAAATAATAAAAACATTAGGATCTATTTAGTCCTATTCCCAAATAATAGTTAGTAACATAAAATTATCAAAATATATCAACAAAACAAGCATATAAATCTAAAGGTATAACCTACTTGAGATATAACCCAAGAGAAATCTCAAATTGCAATTCTTATATGATGATTAAGGGATGGATCATTGTTTTAAATGTTTGTTCTTGATTTCGAATCGAAACAATGGGCTATGATGTAGGTCTTAATAATATTGTTGTAGTCTTGAACTTAGCACCTTGAATCATTCCAAGCTGACAAAATAAACACGGAAATAGGCATTGACCAAGTGTTTTACTATAGAACACGAAACCACCACATTACATCCATGTAGAGAGTACATATATCTCATTAGGTTGACAATAGTAATAATATATAAAGAGATGAAAGCATTGTGAAGCTCTGACATGTCACAATAGCAAAATTAAGTAAGAAAAACAAGAAGTTTTATGAGAAGCTATCAAATAGTGTCAAAAATTGTTTATTAATGGCATCGATGTTTGAGCCAATATTGTCATACGAGATACATTTCCAATAATTTGACTAAAAAATAATAAGTAATTAAATGGTAAAAACATTTTATGGCATTTCCAATAATTTGACTAAAAATTAATAGGTAAAAACATTCACAATAGGTAAAGTTACAAAAGAAAAATCACAAGGTCAATAAATACATTCGTAAATATAAAAACATTTATAAAAGTAATAGTTAAATTTACAAAAGAAAAATCACAAGGGCAAACATATTGTTGTACATTTATTGATAGGCTATCATAAAAGTTATTGTTGTCATGAAAAAGATGGTGTAAACATTCTATTATGAAAACACTATAACATTCTTCAACAAAAATGATGTTCTAAAAATGAGATAATATACATATACTACCATTTGTATTTTTTTAAGGAAACATGTTTCATTCAATTTGGATCTCTCGTGCTTCAAATATAACATCATAATTTCTGAGAACATTATTTTTAGACTAGTTTTTGGACCAATCATAAATCCTAAATTAAAAAAAGTATAATTATGAACCTCTAATGAATCAGTATGTGAAAATTATTTGTTCCATAGATAGCTTAGTTTGTCTTCTACTTCACCTCCAATTTTTGTTGTTTCAAGCGTCTTAGAAAAAATTGTAGCAAAAATGCCAAGATGAGTAGTTTTGGAAGCATCCAAGTTTTGATACGAATTTTTGTGCACCAAATTCCCAGAAATAACATAAGAGACAAGAAGTACACACCATGTACAACAATGTGAACATGGAGCACAACTTCAATATAGATCAGAGAGATAAGTTACACAATAACTCCTTAAATAAGAGGATCGAACCTTCTCCAATTACCGCAAGACATTTACATAATCTTTTCATATGTTATCTACGATGACTACATTATCTCTATATATACATATTAACTCATTACACATGTGGTCCCTTCATTAGGGTCGACCACTATTACATATATGTTTACATCTCTCTCTCTAATGGAGGATCGAGGACCTGGTGCGGTGTTCCCTGTGCCTACTTATAATTTCGAGTTGTTGCAGGTCCTGTTTGTCCTCAGGGATTGTTGGGCTGTGTTTTTTCTTGGGTCGTGAGAGTGTGAGTTTTTTATGGGTGTTGTCAGTGTCTCTGGTAGGTGGTGGTTGAACTATGGGTCGATTTTGTGTGGGTATTGGTGAGTGTAGTTGTTTTTTGTTGTAGGTGTCTCTTGTGAGGTTTTTTTCATTGGTTGGTAGTTGAGCAGGTGGCCTTTCTGAGATAGTTTGTGTACAGCTCAGTTAAGTGACATTTTGTGAGGTGGGTTGTTGGGTTGGTCCTTCCTTTTTAACGGATGAGATGGGGGGAGGAGTGTGTTCAAACCCTCGAGAGAAGGTCATGTATGTGCCTTTTGTGCCCGGTGAAGGGGTCAGACTGGGTCTAGAGGATGTTCCATTTGTGCTTCCACCTGGGGGTGTGTCAGCACATGAATCCTTGAGTCATGTTTCTCCCTTTACAAAGGGTTTGAGGTTTTCAGGAGGTTGGTATTCAGTTAATATCAGTTTTGAAAAGGTTAAAGGCACTAGACCTATTTGCTTGTTGGGTAGATACATTACGATGGACGTTGTGGTGGCCTTGGCCAAACGTGCCTTGGTGGGAAAATTTGAGTCCCTAAATCTTTCTAGAGCCAAGATAATGGAATGGATCATTAGAGAGAATTTGAGGTCAAAAATGGGCCTCCTAAGAGATGTACTACAAAAATATAAGATATATTAAAATATTATGAGTTAAGTGTTTTATGGGGCAGGTATATATGACAACTCACCTCCTACACTACTTTTTATGCACAATATAAATAACCATGGTTGAGTTACTTTTCTAAATTGACTATAAATCAAATTAATAAAATAACTCTAG
>LPNX011104818.1:68425-170797 GCA_001517045.1 Pseudotsuga menziesii
TGACTCAAAAGTACTTGTACCACTACCTTGGTTAACTATGGATTTTCATCCACCATAGAAAATGTAACAAATAAGCATTTTTAACTCATGCAAAGCCACCTCAACCATGGGGGATGATGTCATCTACTAGAATGTAATTGGTTGATTTTTATAGTACATTTTGGTCCTTTTGAGGCCCATTTTTTACCTCAAATTCTCTCTAATGGAGGGTGGTGTGGAATCCACCGCTCAAATCTATCCCGAGGGTCATTTTACTGGCTAACGGGTGGATTAGTTTCCATTTCCTATTGGAGGAGGATAATATGGTGATTGAGAGCCAGTTTTGGGTTATTGGGCATGGGTCAATTGTCCTTGAAAGATGGCATGATGGGTTTGATCCTCTACTGAGTTGTCTGAGCAAAAGGAACTTATGGGTAATTCTTATGAATTTCCCCATGCACTATTGGAACCTTAAGGGATTCATGGGAGTAGCAAATTCCCTCGGTCGCTTTATTTTGATGGAGGATGAACAAATGTTAGGGTTTGAGAGGGTCTCTCTAAGGATATTTGTGGAAATGGAGGTGGTTAAAGGCCTGTTGGTGGAGTTATAGGTATTCTGGGATGTTGATTCATTTATCCAAACTTTGGATTACTGGAGTATTACTTTCAGGTGTCAAGGTTGTCAGGCTCTTGGGAATTCTAAAGCCAAATGTCCGGGAGGGGTAGAAAATATGAAGGTGTTTTTGTTAGGATTTATAATCCTCCCTTGACCAAACTTTCTATTAGAGTATTTTATCCTAACTTAGGAGTTTTATTTAATTAATTGGGTCCACTAGTACCATTGGGTCCAGTTGTCCTAATGGGGCCACATGTACCAGTTACTAGAGTGTGGGGAACACTACTAGAGGCTAACTGCCACTGACTGCACTTGCATGCATCAGTTTAGGCGCCTCCTAGACCAAACCCTGCATTTTAGGATCCACTAGGAGTCCCGACACCAACCTCCTTCAATTAGTTGGATTTAGAACTAGTTAATATTAGTTAATTTCTAGTTACATTTAGTTAGATCACAATCAGTTCAGTTAGCACTAGTTATGCATGGCTGCATGTGAATAAGGCACCTTTGCTCACCTACCACTTCAATTAGACTGAGTTAACTGTTTAATACTAATTATGTGACTTGATTAGACATCTGAAGTTAACCACTTGGACTCTGATATTGATTGAGACACCATTAGTTAGCTCTTCAGTCAGATATAGTCACATCCAGTGGGGAGATTCAAATTCATCCATAATGATTCGATTTCTTTTCCTTATGTAAACTATTGTAACACCAGATTCTTTAATGACAATGATACTATAATTATCTTAGCTATACTCATCTGTTTACTGTGTGGTTTGATTTGTTCAGTGTGTATCTTCATTCTCCTCTTAGTGCATAAATAATATTTGACTCATTACTTGAAGATATAAATGGCACAATAATATTAACATGGTATCAGAGCCATCTCAAGTGCACTTCATGTTTGTCTCTCTCCATTGACCATTAGAAGAAGTTGGGTTTCCACATAAGTCCCACAAAATGTACCTTGTTTCCTCTAAATTTATTCAGAGTGGTGGTGCGGGCATGAAAAACCCTAAAAACATGTTCATGTTGAGAGGGAAGGCATGATTCTAACATAGTTCGAAAGTTTTAGTGTTCTGTAGTGAAAATATACAAGTGCTATGTAGCTTGTGTGAATATTTGTGTTTTTCCAGGAGGAAAATTATGGATTCTCTAACTTCTACTCCACGGATCCTTACACCCTTCAGTTATCTTGATTGGAGGGAAAATATGCAGCTATCCTTGTGCAAGCTTGGCTACTACAGGATAATACTTGGAAGGGAGGTTGGTCCCCATCAGCCAATTGAGAAGAACAAGTTTATGAACCACTTAGATGAAGCTTTCGGTTATCTATGCACTCATATATCCAGAGATATCCTCTTCCACCTTGAAGGTTTGAGGACACCCAGAGAATCCTGGGAGAAGCATGGAGACTTGTTTGGCAAACAATATGAGCTTCGGGGACACCTCCTGGAGAATGAGCTAGTAGCCTTACATCCCAACAATTTTGAAACAATAGAGCAATTATTTACTAAATTCAAGTCACTGGCACTCCAATGCAGATAGTGTGGAATAGAAATAAAGGATGAGAAAAATGTGCTCTCCCTTCTCAACAAACTTGGACCTATTGTATTATATATTTGTCTCAATCTTCCATTTGAAAAGAGATTCCTTTCCGGATTGGAAAATTCCTTCACTTGATTCCTTTTCTGAGTCCTTAATCAAGGATCAAGAGAATTTTATTTGAATGGGAGTCATCAAGACCTCTAAAGATCAATCTCTCCTAGTGACAATCTTTTCCAAATCACAAGCCAAAGAAAAATCAAAGAAGAATGAGCCCAAAGCAGAAGATTTGAAGCCTAAACAGAATCAACAAACTTTCGAAGGATCCTCCGGCCTAATGAAGAAGCAAGTAGATCAACTGACTGCTCTCCTCAAATAGAACAACATTGCTTTCCCACAAGAAGCAAAGAAGTCTGACGATGGACATGAAAGGTTCCATGCTTTGAAATTTGGGCTACCTTGGTCAACAACCTATTTGATTGATTCTAGAGCATCCAACCACATGGTTACCTCCAAGGATTTATTCTCCACTCTCAATATCAAAGAAGGGCCCACTATTCACATGGGACATGATTCCCAAATTCCAGTAGCAGGAAGAGGCACCATCAAAGTGCAGCATGGTGTGTTCAGAGATGTCCTATATGTTCCTTCTCTTGCAGCTAATCTATTGTCTATATACCAGTTTGTTTGGGTACACAGGGTACTCCCAAAAGGCCGAACACCTTGAGAAACCGCTTCACACAAATAGATCACAAATAGACACACCGATGTTTGTCACGTGGTTAAAACCCTCGAGAGGGAAACAGTCCACGGCCCCAACCAAATAGCTACTTGGAGCAATTTACTATGCAAAAGAAATAAATTTACATGAGCTTCTCATAATCGATCAACTAGCCAAGGACCCTCTATGCTCTTTAAATAGAGATCATAGACCAATCGGGTGTTAAGCCACAGATCAATGGTAGGTATGATCTAAGAGAAGTTGAACTGTCGTATCACTCTATGTCTAGAACATATCGTGACCGTTGGATTAGAATATTTACAAATGCATACTAATGCATACTAAAGAAACACACTTTTACCTAACAGATATATTACAGAAGTTGATCTTAACTAACTCCTAAGTGTCTAAATATCCTAACATCCCCCCTTAAGAACAACTTTGGATAGGATTGAAGGATTTACAAAAGTGACACTATTAGGAGAAGGAAGGAGGCATTAGAGCCTATCCCCCCTTAAGGACACATTCCTGAACTCCTAACATAGATCAAAGTTTAGAAAATTTCGCTTCTATAAGAGACTTGGTGAAGATGTCTACAACTTGATCATCTGTAGGGCAATAGAGCATTTCAAGAACATGATCATGAACAAGATTTCTGATGAAGTGCATCTGTAGCTCAATGTGTTTTCTTAGTTGATGTCGAACTAGATCTTTGGAAAGCTTGATGGCACTTTGATTGTCTCACCAAAGTGGAGTAGGCTGCTGCTGCTCGAATCCAAACTCTTAAAGGATTTGTCGAAGCCATAAAGCTTCCTGACCGGCATTAACTGCGGCGCCTTCTGCTGAAGAAAGAGCAAGAGATTGTTGTTTCTTACAAGCCCAAGTGATAGGTCCAGATCCCAAACTGAAAACATAACCTACAGTAGACTCTCGATCATTAGGATCACCATCCCAATCTGAATCAGTGAAACCAACCAACAAAGGTTCCCCCCCTATACTGTAATGAATCCCAAACTGAATTGTACCTCGAATATATCGAAGTATTCTTTTTGTTGCTTTCCAGTGACTTTCATGAGGAGTTTGCATATAACAGGCAACACAACCAATGGCAAAGGAAAGGTCAGGACGGGAATGAGTCAAGTATAAAATACTACCAACAAGCTAACGATACAAGGTGGCATCTACTTCAAGGGAAGTACAAGTGGAAAAAATTTTGACTCCAAACTGGAAGGGAGAAGGGGATGGTTTACAATCTTCCATGTGGAAGCGATGAAGAAGGTCGCAAGCATACTTAGACTAGGAAAGAAAGATTCCTTCTTTGGTTTGCAAGACTTGGAGACCAAGAAAATAATGCAAATGTCCTAAGTCTGACATTTCAAAATTTTGCTTAAGACTGGATTTCACATGGGTTATAAGTTTAGGGTCACTACCAATAAGGATAAGATCATCAACATAAAGAACAAGTATGATGAGATGGTTTCCTACTTTCTTGGTATAGACAATGGGGTCAGAATGGCATCTAGAAAAATCAGTGTCAAGGAGAAAGCTATCCATTTTGGCCTACCAAGCTCTAGGAGCTTGCTTAAGGCCATATAAGGATTTCTTAAGGAGATAAACAAGGCTAGAGTTATTCTGAACATATCGAGGAGGTTTTTCCATGAAAATTTCCTCATGTAAATCACCATGTAAGAAGGTATACTTGACATCCATTTGATGGAATTCCCAGTTATGTAAGGCTGCAAGGGAAAGAACAAGGCAGATGGAGTTCATTTTTGCTACAGGGGGAAAGGTTTCATTATAGTTAATCCCTTCAACTTGGGAAAAACCTTTGGCAACTAACCTTGCCTTAAGTCTTTCAACACTTCCATCGGATGCATACTTAGTTCTGTAGACCCATTTACATCTGACAAGTTTTCTTCCTTTTGGAAGAGGAACAAGATCCCAAGTATCGTTCGCCATTAAGGAACAATATTCTTCATCCATAGCTACATCCCAATATAGATTTCCTAAAGCTTCTATAAAAGTATCTGGATCATGATTCTCATAAACTTGAGCCAAAAGAGAAGACGCTCACTGAAACTAAGAACGTGTTCAACATTGATCTCTAGGATCACCGGCAATATCACCAGCTGCTTCACATGTTGAACGGACGCATCAAGGAGGCATTGGTGCTAGTGCAATGTGAGGAACATGAGTAGGTGGAGGTGGATTTTCATCCTCACTGTCATCATCAGAAATTGGAGTTGGAAACCTGTCAAGGAAGTTGGAAGAAGAACAAGAAGGAGAAGGCACAATCACTGAATCAGGCTCATAGGCCAAAGATGGCACACCCACCAAGTTAGGCTCGCAGGCCAAGATATTTTCATCAAATTTAACATCTCTTCTAATGATTATATCATGTGAATGGGGCTGAAGAAGTATATAACCTTTTACATCTTCAGAATATCCAACAAATATGCACTTTTCACTTTTAGGCTACAATGCTTTCCGTTTTTCATCCGGAATGTGAGCCCATGCTTCACAACTGTTGGGCCCATAAATGGTCATTTTTTAACCATCCTTATTCACCTCTTTTTGCCTTATACTACCCTATTGTGCATGCCAAACAGATGTTTTTCCCTCACTCTGCTCTTCAAGTCACAAAGGTATGATTAATTATTGTCTTATTTTATTAATACTTAGGATTGTGTTAATTAAGGCTCTATATCTTGAAAAGGTGCTAATATATGATGGTTTATAAAGGTATTTCGAGATATAAAGAATGCAGGTATAACATGCTAAACATGCTAAGGGAAAGATGGACATTCATTTCTTAAGCTGGTCGCCATCCATCCTACCATTGCCCAAAGAATGCGGTCTCAGTATATTATTCCAAACAAAGCTATACAAGGGTAGCTGCAACAGAATGCAACAGATTTGGAAGGAAATAGTGCACCATTGCTCATGTATAGTTGTGATCTATAGATATCATTATTTCTGGGTCAATTAATAGTCTCCCTATATTTCCTACTCTCATCCTGCCACAGCTATAACAGTTGTTGTAATTAAGGCTGCCTAAAGATCAAAGATCTTCATGGCTACCCAATAATAGGGATAGGATGTTATGATCGACATTGTATAAATATGGGGAACTATTCTGAGCCAGGGGTTGAACCCTGAACCAAATTATTGTATTAGCTGCGACTGAGGTTGTGTGTTTGATCTACCTTTTTAATACAAGGAGTTACTTCAGATCTCAGTGTTTTAACGTACGTTACTTCCAGCATCTCTATGTGAAGGCTGGGCCCGCCTTCCCACAGGGATTGCTGAGTTAAATTAGGAATTTTAATTACTTTGTTGTGTGATGTTGTGTTAACTCAATTTTCTCATAGTGAGCTGCAACAGTTGTGGATTTGCAGTGTGCTACTAATTGCATCTCTTGGAAAGTTGTAGTGGTATGGTGTGACAATCGACTATATAGGTAATTGTTCCTTATGAAACTACGTGGTACCTATAACAGCCCTACTCATCCCTAGATCTTTTAATTATTGTTTCCATAGATCCTTGCAGTTTGCTTCTTTGCTTGTATGGTTGCATAATTTCATTCCTGTACTTTGAATTCATAGAATAGTTGAACTCAATTCCTGTACTCTGAATTTCTAGAATAGCTGAACTCAATTCATGTCTTTTGTATTTCTAGAATAATCAGATCAAGATAGTTGGGTAAATCATTAGATGGTTTGGTAAACATGATTTCATTTTCTGCAAAAGTAATCTAGATTTGATTTCATGAATCTTTCAATTCTAGATCAAGAACAGTAGAAGGTAATTGTGGCTGTATTCTTTAGAACGTAAACTAGAATAAGTGGATCCTTGGGATGAACGTAGCTAAGCAGAGAATAGGATTGTTTACTTACAGCAACTCAGTGTTTAAGCATATATAGTCCATGTTATCCTTGAAATAAAAGACTTCCCTGGGTTGATAATAAATATTGCACACTCCATATGTTAGCTATAATTAACTTGCATATTGGGTGCCCAACATTTTGGCGCCGTTGCCGGGGAAGGATAAGCATTAAACACTATCATAGTTGAATCCTATAATTGTCTCTATTCAGTCTCCTTCAGTTTTTCGTTGGAATGATTTGGGTTGCATGAATACGAGAAGGGCGAATCATGATCATCTTACAAATCCCAAAACCCCACAAAACACTAACATTGCAGGTGGTCAAGGTCGTGGGCGAGGTCCAGAATTGGGGAGAAGAGCATTCATTGACGATCTAGTTGATAGAACCAATTCTTCTACTAGGGCTCACTATCAGGAAACACCTATCAGAAGAATCCCTACCAACCTTGGAGTGCCAGTGTCAGGTTCTACAGTGGAGAACACGCGAGCAGCTACAACACCCTCGAATATCCCTACAGAGGAGGATAGAGTTATCACTGCAGGATCTGTTGATCGAGATCTTATCTATCACATTAATGGGAAGGTTGTAACTGAAGAAGAGTGAACACAGTTCCATCAGAAATTCGTTGATCAGTGGAAGAATAAAGAGGAGAAAACGGAGGAAGGTATGAGTAACAAACACGAATCTGAAGAGGAAGAGGCAATGGGAGAAAATCATCATCATGAAGGCAATTCCCTGCCTGAAGGGACGATGGCTACATTTCATCTCCCAATTCAATAACCAGAAGGGATAGCCCCTATGAAAAATATATTGCCGTCAGTGTTGCCCCTCTTTTATGGAAAAGCGGCAAAGGATCCAGATGAATTTCTGTTCGAAATTGATATCCTTTGTTGCAGTTATGATTACACCACCAACGCGTAGAAGCTTAAACTCTTCCTTGCCACTCTAAAGGACAATGCATTGCATTGGTTTATGAGCCTAGAAGGCGTAACTGTCACTAATTGGGACAGAATGAAACAAGTGTTCCTGGAGAAATATCAGGAGTATTGCAATACCAAGGACAATAGAGAAGAACTATTTAAAATGGTACAGAAGGATGATGAAAGTCTGGAAGACTTTGTTGAGAGGCTCTTATATAATGTGTAGAGAGATGGACAGACAAATATGGGGTTAAATGTGCTCAAAATAATATTGCTTCGTGGGATTAGGGATGACTTCCTAGATATGTTAAACCTGTTAGGAAAGGGGGATATCTCCAAGGAGTCTTTCGAGAAAATTGTGGAATTGTGTAAAAGGTACTCCAAGGGATCTTCCAAGAATAATAGGTGGGACAAGCGGGACAAGCTAGAACGTGATGTCTTCAACAGAACTCAGAAGTCATCTAATGGAGCAGCCACCCGTGTAGAGATAGGTAACCTCCTTGAAAATTTCAAAATAGAAATGATGAGCTCTATCTCCTCGGAAATAAATGTCCTGAGGGCAAAGCAGAAACAGGGAGTAGAGGATCTCACACTAGGTGTGTTCTGTCCTCGATGTAGAAAGAACCACCCTCTGAAGGAGTTCCCACTCGACAAGGTAGAAGTGTGTCAGCTGTGCGAGCTGAACCATGACACAAAAGAATGCTCATCACTTCTCCAAGTGAAGGTTGTTCTACAGGCATCAGCTCTAGAGGTGTAACCAGCCTACTTTATTGCACAAAAGAAGCCCCGGCAGCCTCGAAATCAAGGTATGACTCCAAAGTCGTTTCCATTTTTGAATAACATGAATAATTGGAATAATATGCATAATATGAATACACAATTCCCTTCATCTTATTCTAATCCTCAATGGTACCCCTCTCAACCTTCAATGCAAAATTTTAACTCTTGGAACCACTGGGTTCAGCCACCACACCAACCAACTTCTTGGTCTCCTGGATGGAGGAATTTCCATCCAGGGAACCAGTTTCCTCAACAACATCCACATCAACCATTTTCTCAATAGAAATACCCTCCTCAATATCCTCAGCCTTATCAGCAGTCGCAGCTGCAATTACAAAACAATGCTACTCCCAATATGCCTATACGACCTCAACTACCTATTCAATCTAATCCTAACCCAAATAACAAAACAGACCATCAATTTGAGACTTTCAACATGCCTACTTACTCCCTTACTCCTGTGCCCTGCAACGATATTCGTTTACGATCAAGAAAGGTAGTGGAGCCTTTGATTATTGAGGATGTTCCATCTCCTGTGCAGGAAGAAGGGGTGAACCCACAACATTTATCCAATATGACCCCCATCATTGAAGATGATGAACATCCTACTGATGTGTCGGCTGAAACACAGAATAATACACCTAGCGATGCACAACCTACTCAACTGATTAGGCAACCACCATACCCTGAAAGATTAATGCTACCAAAGGTAGTGGGACAACCTTAGTTTAACCTCTTAGGAGAGTTAAAGAATCTTTATGTCAAAATTCCCCTCCTTCAAGCTCTTCAAGATGTACCTATCTATGCTAGAACTATTCAAGATCTGTGTAGAAGGAAACCAGGAAGGAAACCTAGGAATATGACGATCCTGGGAATCCCACTGTCACTATACAGATTGGGCATACACAAATACCCAACGTACTGGTAGATTTAGGAGTAGCAATTAATGTCATGAAAATTGAAACTATAAGAAAACTTGGGCTCACTAATATTAGGCCAACCCCCATCGTTTTAGAACTGGCAGATAGATTCACCATTAAACCTGAAGGAATTTTGGATGATCTCATCATCTCAGTTGATTCTTGGAAGTACCCTGCTGACTTCTTGGTTTTACAACCTAAGTCGCAGCTAGGAGGACACCCACTAATCCTAGGAAGGTCGTGGTTAGCCACAGCTGATGCTTGCATCAGCTACTGATCTAGGTCTATGACCATATCATATGGCACCGAGACAAAAAACCTCACTCTCTATCCTCCAGCTCGACTGAGCCTAGAAGCTGAAACTCCTTTATGGATGGAGCTAGAGGAAGAAGAGGGCATTCAGCCATTATTAACGATAGGGAAGGCTTTAACCTTTAAGGATGAAACTAAAGACGATGCCATTAATAATTTCATCAGTGAACCCACTTCGTTCAATAAATAATTTTATCAAATCTTGAATATTACTCTAGGTGAGGAAGAACAAGAAAATCTCACGGAAGAAGCATTAGTCAGTGACACGCATATAGTTCCAGTATTGAAATATTCGAAAAGTATTCCTATCGAGGTAGAGTCTAGAAAAACCCTGAATATTAACCCCAGCCTCTCCCTAGATGAATAGAAGCACCTGATCAGTCTCTTAAAAGAACACAAGGGGGCATTTGCCTGGGAGTACATAGACATGAGGGGCATTCCCTCTAACTTGTGCACCCATCATATTTATATTAAAAGTGACTCACAGCCTGTGTCCCAGCCTCAATGACGAATGAACCCCAATCTTAGGGACATAGTGAAGGAAGAGATTCAAAAACTCGTGGAAGCAGGATTTATATATCCTATTTCAGACAGTGAGTGGGTGTCCCCACTCGTAATAGTACCCAATAAAAAAGGTAAATGGAGAGTCTACGTGGACTATAGAGAGCTGAACAAGGCAACACAAAAAGATCATTTTCCCTTTCCTTTTATCGATCAAGTACTCGACACCTTATCATGGAAGAAGTTCTTCTCCTTCCTGGATGCGTTTAGCGGGTACAATCAAATTCAGATTGCTCCTGAAGACCAAGATAAAACTACCTTCACCTGTCCCTAGGGAACGTTTGCATACAGAGTGCTTCCCTTTGGCCTGTGCAATGCACCAACAACATTTCAAAGAGCTGTGATTGACATATTTTCAGAATTAGTTAATGATAGTATGGAAATTTTTATGGATGATTGTACTCCTTATGGCAAATATCTTGAAGAAGCATTGAAAAATTTGGAAAAGGTTTTAAATCACTGTGAACAAACCCAGCTCGCTTTAAGCACTAAAAAGTGCCATATGATGATGAGTAAAGGAGTAGTATTGGGGCATTTCATCTCGGCTGATGGAATTCAGGTGGATCCCTCAAAAATCAAGGTAATAAAAAATATACCTACTCCTACAACTCAAAAAGAAGTGCGAAGTTTCTTGGGACATGCTAGATATTACCGAATATTTATAGAAAATTTTTCCAAACTTTCCTCTCCTTTGTTTTCACTGTTAATGAAGGATGTGCAATCTTTTTGGAATGAAGCATGCCAGACAGCGTTTGTTAAGCTTAAGGAGAAGCTGTCCATAGCTCCCATCTTAAGAGGACCCAATTGGACTTTGCCCTTCCACATTTCTTCAGATGCTTCTGATACTGCGATTGGAGCAGTTTTAGGATAGCAGTATGGTCACGTACCTTATGCAATTTATGATATTTGTAAGAACTTATCCCCTGCTAAACTTAATTATACTGTCACCGAGAAGGAGTTCTTAGCCATTGTTTACTCCATTAACAAATTTTGACATTATATTACTAGATATCCTACATTTGTGCATACTGACCACTCTACCATCAAATATCTAATGAATAAACCTGTTACTAATGCCAGGGTGACTAGATGGCTTTTATTATTACAAGAGTTTGACATTACCATTATAGATAAACCTGGAAGAGAAAATGTTGTCGTTGATCTCTTATCTCATTTCACTAACAGTGATGATAGTTTGCTTGTTGAGGGCTCTTTTCCATATGAACACTTATTTGCAATTTCAGATCACTCCCCTTGGTATGCAGATGTCGCTAATGACTTGGCTGCAGGAAATCTTCCAACAAGTTTGTCCAAAAGAGAAAAGAGGAAAATTATTCAGCAAAGTGCTAGGTGTTGTTGGGTAAATGGTCATCTCTTCTACACAGGCCCTGACCTTGAGATCAAAAGGTGTGTGAGAGAAGATGAAATATTCCATACATTGAAGGCTTGCCATGATGAGCCTTGTGGGGGGCATTTTGCAGATAGAAGGACATGACACAAAGCACTAAGAATGGGCTACTATTGGACGACCCTTTTCAGGGGTGCAAAAAGATATGTCCAGTCTTGTGATAGCTACAAAAGGATGGGTCAGCCCAATAGATTAGATCAAATGCCTATGCAACCACAATTAATGTTGAACCCTTTGATAGGTGGGATTTAGATTTTGTTGGTCCTATCAGCCCTCATTCCAACCAGAAAGCCTACGTCTTGGTCTGTACCAACTACATGACGAAATGGGTAGAAGATGTGGCTTTGGCAAAGGCCAATGACCAGGCTGTGATTGATTTCATGTATACTGAAATATTTACCTACTTTGGGGTACCCAAGGAAGTGGTTACCGATGGAGGAACACAGTTTGTGTCGCATCAATTTGAATATTTGCTACGGAAGTACAATATTCAGCATAGGATAGCTTCACCTTACCATCCCCAAGCCAATGGCCAGGTGGAAAGCACTAACAAAGCCATTGAATCTATCCTTACCAAGACGTTCAAGATCCATTGTAGAGATTAGGCTGATAGACTTCCGAAAGCATTGTGGGCATATCGTACCACTTGGTGCAACACTATAGGTTTCTCTCCTTACAACTTGGTGTATGGGAAAAGTGTCGTCTTCAATTGAATTTGAGATTAAGACTTTGAAGACAGCCATAGAGGTAAACCTAGATGTAACTGAAGCCCAAAATAGAAGATTGAATCAATTGAACAAACTAGACGAGAACTGGTTAGCCGCTGTAGACCAGACTGTATTAATTCAGCAACAGATATCCAATTGGCATGATCGATTCATCTAAAAGAAGGTCTTCTGTGAGGGAGACTCAGCACTATTATATGATTCCAAATTCAAAAGAGATTTCAAGGGTAAATTACGCACAAGATGGCTGGGCCCATACCTAGTAGACAGAGTATTTGATAATGGTATGGTCCTCCTAGTAACCATTGATGAGAACCACGCACCATTATTTACTAATGTTCACAGGCTGGGACTGTACCATAAGCCCATTTTAAAGGACGCATTTATCTCACAAATTGCAGCTGATCCAGACTACCAGTTAGCACAAGGGTAGGAATTTTTCTCTGCCCCTGTCAATCCTTAATTAATCACTGTAAATCGCATATGAATCTTTGTACATAAATACATTGTTTTTTTATGTTATTGTTATCTTTTTCTTTTTCACTTGATCCATTTTTTTGTTTTTATGAATATGCAGGAAAGCGCCTAAGAATGGTGGTCATCATCGAGCCTAGCGACCAATGTCGTTCTTCTGTAACTTCCTGCACCAAATTATGGACACCTTTTCCAACAGCTGCGACACCCTTTTTCTGGCAGCTGCGACACTGTTTTACCTTTGCCCATAATTTCCATTTCAGAAGATGCGACATCGTTTCACTTTTGCCCATAAATCCTATTTTGTGCCGTTGCGACACCTTTTTCAGCAGCTGCAACATGGTCAACTTCCGTTCGCCTAACGCCTTTTCATCCTTTTCCAGCAGCTGTGACACCTTTTTTGGCAGCTGCAACTCCACTACATTTGGCTAATTTTTCTATATTCCAAGGCTGTGCCTGTGCTAAACTGTCTAATTTCTTTATGTCCTACGGCTGTGACTCCTTTGTTATTGGCAGAACTTTTTGCAAGCTAGCAACTCCTCCAGATATGGCTCTGATCCTTGACGTTGGTGACTCTATTTATCCTCCAGCATTCATCATGTTTTCGACCAATTTGACATGATGGTTTGCCGACGGAAAACGTCATTAGAGCATCCCTGTGATAATGACTACATTTAATGACTGCACCTCACACGTTCTGCTATTCTCCAAAGGACATCATCCATCGCGCATTTTCGAAGGTATGGCTTTGATTAAATACTTGATTAAGTATTAACTGGATCTAACAATATCAATCATACCTTCCTTTCTATGCCCATTATTACATCGTTAACTCTTTACTCGTGCGACGTAATGACTAATTATGTTACCTAATAACTGCCACCTTTCCTAATTTGGGATCAATTTCAAATAATCCGATACGCTGAAACTTTTCGAATTTACCCAACTCCACTCTCAGTTGTTCATGCATACTCTGTGCTTTAATCTCCATTGTCGGAATCTGTAACTTGTTGGACTGCAACATATCTTTGAACGCCAGCAGATATGGGTATTCTAACTCAGTATGAACCTCCAAATATGCGAGAACTCGGACAAAATGCTGAAGTTTTCGCTATCTTTCAAGCTACGGGTTGGACTGAATTCTTCCAACGCCTAAATGGATTTCACCATGAAGCAGCTTTACAGTTCGTCTTGAATCTTACGGAAACCCACTCAAAGGTTTGGGGATTGCGTATTGAAGTCTTTGAAGACATAGTGGTTGAGGTCACTAGTCTTCCCCAGGTGGGCAGAGCTTGGTTTGGACAAAGAACCCCAAATCCAGTAGCAGTACAAGATTTTCTCAGGGAAGGGGAGCACATTCAACTGTCATGGAGGGGGATAGCATTACAGTCACTGCCACGCCCATGGAATCAAGTAGTAATTTTTCTCAAGAAATATATCACTTGTGAAGGTAGGTATCAAACAGTCTATCACTCCAAATTTCCTTTATTATCTCACCTCCGTTATAGGGTTTTGCTAAACATTCCATTATATTTATTCAATGATTTACATCATATGGTTGGGTTTGTCCGAACTGCTAAGCATCCACTCTCTTCACTTACACACCATGGCCTCATTAAATTAATAATCTTACGGACCCTTGCTCAACACAACCAAACCTGGGAGAAATTTACAGCTCAAGTTCAGGAACTCGTTCTTCTACCTGGTGTTCCAATAGAAGAAGAAATGGCAGTACCTATACTCATGGGGCATGTTCAAAATCAATAAGAGCTGATCAATCCACTGTTGGGGGGAAATGTAGAGCAACAGGAGGTTCAGATCCCCTCCAATTTAGTTGCGGGGGGGGATGATATTGGATCAGAGGATCAGTCAGGAGAACAAGCATAACAATTGGGAGGGGATGTACAAGAAAACCCTGTGGAAAGACTAAATATTGGGGCAGCTTTGAAAGCAAAGGTTGAAATTGAAGTAGCATTAGATGTTGCAACAATTGAAACTGAAGATGTTAGAGCTATGATAACAGAAGAAAACACTGAGGTGGTGACCATTGAATCTTCCCCTGAATGGAGAGGAACCCTGATTGAGGAAGAACATCCCGAAGAACAAGAAAATGTTGGAACTCGGGATATCCCTTCCACTTCAGCTGTGAATCTAGAAACTCCAGCACCACAGAGAAAAAGGAGATCAAAGGATGAAATAAATACATCACCACCAATAAGACGGAAAAGAACCAGGTCAGTCACAATAGTAAAAGCAGCAAGGGAAAGATGGGAAACCTTAAAAGCACAAATTGAGTTCCCCATTCTTAAACCCAAACCAATTGATGCCCTACAGGAAACAGTCGAAGAAGAACCTCAAATTGAAGGACTTTTATTTGAAAATAGGCTATTAAAAGAGGAAGTACAAGCACTCTAAAAAGAATTAGAAAATTGGAAAGAAGCGTGCAGAAAACAGAGTGAAAGGAATCTGCACACATTGGTTGAAGCTGCAGATCAACTGGAAGGATCAAATCCTACCAAGGCTGGCAATGAGGAAGAAAGAGTGTTCTGTCCTACATGTGGAGAAATCTTTGATGAGTCAGGCTACAAGGTCATAGTTTGTGCCTTTACAACACAGCAGTCTTCACCTACAATTGTGGACGGACAGGGACAACCTGATTTGAGAGAGGGTGAGATTCCCCAAGATAAACTTCATGAGAAGGAAGTTTCAGATGTGCAGGATGTTGCCACACAAGAACCAGCATCTTTGAGTATTCCTGTAGATATTTCCACCAACCCTGGGACAGAGGAACCAGAGGATGAGGTTATTCCTAATTTTATGGATGAAGACTGCACTGTGACCCCTGAACCATCTCATGACATAGAAATAATAGAAATGGAACCACAACAGTAAAACAATGATGAGGTCGAACATGATGTTGACACACAAGAACCAACATCCTTGAATGTTCTTGTCCAAGTGGTTGTCCAAATGAGAGAAGAAGAACCAGGGATTGAAGACATTTTGGAATTAAATGAAGACATTTGTACCATGACTCTAGAATTGTCTCAGGACACAGAGATGTTAGAAATGGAATCACAACAAGAGGGAGATGAAGAAGTAAACTAGGATATTGCTACACAAGAACCAACATCTTTGAAAATTGCAGTAGATACTCTCGGGATGCAATAGGAAACCAACCCCGAATTGGATGTCATTCCTGATGTGGATTTCAGTGAAGATGAATGAGCTCAATCGCAATCCTCAAGTGATACTGAAATCCTTGAAGAATGGCTTCATATTGAAGAAGACATCCAATCCCAACAGCATGAGGAAAAAGAAGAACAGGGCTCTGTTACACAAGAACCAGCAGCCTTACATTCCCCTGCTAAGATCACAGCTGATAATCAAATAAATAAGAAGATCAAAATTCAAGAGGAAGTTTCCCCACAAGAACCAACATCCTTACAATCATCTGCCAAAGTTGCCATAGGAGAATCCCACAAAGAGGATGTTGTTACACAAGAACCAGCATCTCCAGAAGTGGTTGGAGTTGTTACAGAAGAAAATTCAGGAAGGGATGTTGTTACACAAGAACCAGCACCCCTAGAAATAACCTCGGAAGTGCAGAATATCCAATGTAGCACATCAGTTGATAAGGTGTGGACTGAACCCCTTCAAAATTTTATTGATCTGGATTCTGACAAGGAGGGGTATCCTAAAGAAGAAGAAACCCTGAAGCCTACCGAAGAAATCTCAATCTTGAGAATGGAAGTAAGAAAATGGAGGAGCTAGGTGGAAAGATGCCAAGAAGGGATGGTTTCCCTCACTGAACATAAAAAGACCATCAGGGGACTGAAGGAAAAATGGGCAGAAGAACGCATGACCTAGAAACTTTGAGAGGAAGAACTACAAAAGGAGCTAAGGGAGCTGAAAAAGTTCAAGTCTATGCATGAGGAAAAAGACCAGATGTATGCTCTTTCTCAAGAAATCCTAGGCACTAGAGTACCCTCTTCCTCTTACCTTGTCTTTTTATTCGAACAATTTATTTGGTTTAAATTAAGGGCTGTGAAAGAAGGGAGATCATATGAGATAGCAACCTCATCGAAATTCTTGGAGACATTTTTGAGAAGTAATTTTGAGGACCAAAACTTGCTGTGTGAGCTCTATTTGCATGAGATGGCTTATCCTTTGGACCGCCATTCGAATCTTGTTCCTTTTTCAGGTGATGTTCAGTTGAGGGCTTTTGTTTCTTTTGTGAGCAATCATGTTTAGTGGGAAAGGTCTTTTCAAACCTTTTCTCACAATGAATCCCACTCTAATCTGTGGATCCGAAATGAGCCTCAAAATCCTCGTCTTCTCCTAGCTCGAAACCAAGGGTCTACTTTCATGCCCCATCCAAACTCGGCATATAATGGAACTGCAGGAAGGGGTTATTTCTCCTTGTACCTGCCACATTTCCACACATCAAAAAACAGCTTTGGAAGGTAGTAAGCATAGATGGCAGGTTGCCTCTCCAACCCTCAGAAATAGGGATCCCTATTGTCATAGAAATTTTGAACAAGCACTTTCCAGGATTGAGGGGTATGTTGGATGTATAAGGGAATGTGGGGTTAATTGGCTGGGACTGAAATATAAATTTCCTCTCATCTAGTGGCCAGCAAAACCATACAGGGAGGATTTCTCATTGATTAAGGCAGAGGAGTAGAAATGTTGGAGATATTGGGTTGTTCATAAGGGGTTTATAGAAAAAGAAGGAGCACCTAAATTCCCCTACAACTTTTCTTCTCTCCATGAAAAAATCATAGTGCAAGATTCAGATTCAGAATAATGGAGGTTGTTGCATGACGACATGCAATAGGGCAGTTGGGGGAAGATATTGGGCCCAAAAATGGTCATTTTTTTACCATCTTTATTCACCTCTTTTTGCCTTATCCTACCCTATTGTGCATGCCATACAGATGTTTTTCCCTCACTCTGCTTTTCAAGTCACAAAGGTATGATTAATTATTGTCTTATTTTATTAATACTTAGGATTGTGGTAATTAAGGCTCCATATCTTGAAAATGTGCTAATATATGATGGTTTATAAAGGTATTTCGAGATATAGAGAATGAAGGTATAAGAGGCTGAACATGCTAAGGGAAAGATGGACATTCATTTCTTAAGCTGATCGCCATCCATCCTACCATTGCCCAAAGAATGCGGTCTCAGTATATTATTCCAGGCAAAGCTGTACAAGGGTAGCTGCAAGAGAATGTGACGGATTTGGAAGGAAATATTGCACCGCTGCTAGTGTATAGTTGTGATTTGCGGATATCATTATTTCTAGGTCAATTAATAGTATCCCTAAATTTCCTACTCTCATCCTGCCATGACTATAACAGTTGTTGTAATTAAGGCCACCTGAAGATCAAATATCTTCATGGCTACCCAATAATAGGGACAGGATGTTATGATCAACATTGTATAAATATGGGGAACTATTCTGAGCCAAGGCCCTTGAACCCTAAACCAAATTATTGTATTAGTTGTGACTGAGGTTGTGAGTTTGATCTGCCTTTTTAATACAAGGAGTTAATTCATATTTCAGTGTTTTAACGTGCGTTACTTCCATCATCTCTGTGTGAAGGCTGGGCCTACCTTCCCATAGGGATTGCCGAGTGAAATTAGGAATTTTAATTACTCTGTTGTTTGATGTTGTGTTAATTTCATTTTCTCATAGTAAGTTGCAACATTTGTGGATTTACAATGTGTTACTAACTGCATCTCTTGGAAAGTTGTAGTGGTATGGTGTGACAGTCGACTGTATAGGTAATTGTTCCTTATGCAACTATGTGGTAGCTGTAACAGCCCTGCTCATCCCTAGATCTTTTAATTGTTGTTTCCATAGATCCTTGCAGTTTGCTTCTTTGCTTTTATGGTTGCAAAATTTCATTCCTGTACTTTCAATTCATAGAATAGTTGAACTCAATTCCTGTACTCTAAATTTCTAGAATAGCTAAACTCAATTCATGTCTTTTGGATTTCTAGAATAATCAGATCAAGATAGTTGGGTAAATCATTAGATGGTTTCGTAAATAAGATTTCATTTTCTGCAAAAGTAATCTAGATGGGATTTCATGAATATTTCAATTCTAGATCAAAAACAGTAGAAGGTAATTGTGGTTGTATTCTTTAGAAGGTAAACTAGATTAAGTGGATCGCTGAGATGAACGTAGCTGAGTAGAGAATAGGATTGTTTACTTACAGTAATTCAGTGTTTAAGCATATATAGTGCATGTTATCCTTGGAATAAAAGACTTCCTTGGGTTGACAATAAATATTACACACTCCATATGTTAGCTATAATTAACTTGCATATTGGGTTCCCAACAACAACCAAACACATGAAAGTGACTTGCACCTGGTTTAATTTTACTCCATGCTTCTTCTGGTGTTATACCTTGTAAAACTTTAGTGGGTGTGTGATTAACTATGTAATTTGCACAATTTATGGCCTCAACCCAATATTGAAGACTTAGTCCCTTAGATTGGATCATACAATTAGCCATTTCTTTTAAAGTGCGGTTCTTCCATTCAGCTACACCATTTTGTTATGGTGTATATGGAATAGTGTGTTATTGTTGGATTCCTTGTTCAGTGAAAAAAAGTAGTGAACTTGTTGTTAACATATTCTCCTCCATTGTCAGATCTTAACTTAATAATTTGATGACTAGATTGTTTTTCAACAAGGGTTTTGCAGGCCAAGAACATGTTAAATACATCGCTCTTAAGTTTTAGGAAGTAAACCCAAGTGCATCTAGATTATTCATCAACGAAAGTTAGGAAATATTTGAAACCAGAAAATGAAGCAGATGGAAGAGGGCCACACAAGTCACTATGCAAAATCTCCAAGGGAACCGAGGCGTGCCAAGAGGCACGTTTGTCAAAACGATCTCGATGATGTTTTTCAAGTACACAACCAGAACAAACACCATCCTTGCAGGATACCATCGGAAGACCAGTCACCATATTGTCTTTACATAGTTGTTGCAATGAGTGATAATTTAAGTGACCAAATCGCTCATGCCAAAGTTTGCTCAAGTTATCACTATGAGCAACAAAAACTAAAGGAAAAGGTGATGACCCAAAGTTGTTAAATTTGTACAACCTGGTAATATCATCAACAGTTCGAGTAGCAAGGACATTTTGAGGATTTTTAAAATCCTTGATTACAAATTGGTGAGGTGTAAACGTCACAGTTTTACCTTCACCCGAATGAGTAATTTGATAGACTGATGACAAATTGCAGGAAATTTTTGGAACACATAGTACATCACTGAAATGACCATTGTCTACTCGAACTGTTCCAGATCCTACAATGCTTAGAGATATATCATCACCAACAAATATTTGTTTGGTGTTACATTCATGCATAGTAGAAAAGATGGCTTGATCCTTAGCCATATGATAAGATGCTCCAGAATCACTAAGCCATTCATTTGAAGTAAAATAAGTAGATGCAGTATAAGAGTAACCAAAAGCACAAAGTGCATGTCCATGAGAGTTAGATTCTGAAGACGAATCTAGGCTGATGTGGTGCTTCTTTATTGTTGCTTCCAAGGCTGCCATCTTCTTAAAACACTTAGATTCATCATGATGATCTTTCCCACAAAAAATTGCAATGACGCTTAGTCTTCTTTTCTTTTGGCTTGGATCCTTTATCATTTTTTAAAGAAGGAGCTGACTGAGAGGGTTTGGGACCCTTGTTGTTTGCCTTATTATTGTGAAAATTATGTTTCTTGGGAGGCTTGGACTTTTCTTTCTATTGGAAAAATAAGGCTTTCCCAGATGTATCTACATTGTTAATTATTCCAAAATGAATGAGCTAATCTTGCTCTTTAATTAAAGAATCACAAAAGGATTCAAGGCTAGGCTCTTGATAGCTAGCTGCAGTCAAGGATTCTTTCATGGAGTAGAATGTAGATACAAACATAAAATTTGCAGGTCTAAGTTTGGAAAGAATATGATAAATACATTGTTTGTCTTCTTTCTTAATCTTGCATTCTGCACATAAGAGTCTAAGAGTTTTATACTTAGATAAATAATATTGAATGCATGAAAAATCATTTGGATTCAAGGAAATCAACTCATTCTCAAGTTGATGACCCCGAATTTCATTGTATTTACCAAACATAAATTCCAACTTTTCCAAAGCGAGATCAAGTTCATCGATTCTAGATATGTGGAATCGCAAATTAGTAGAGATTGACATCCCAATCAATCCACGAGCTTCATCACATCTATTTTCCCATTTAATTTTTTTATCATCGTCAGTGGGTTTTGTTTCTTTCCCTGAGGTTATCCTGAAAAGTCCCCTACTTCTTAGAACATCCTCCATACAAGATTTCCATGAGAAATAGTTAGAACTTGTAAGTATAATATCACAAAGGGAAATAATACTATAAATTAATGGCTAAAAAAATAGAAACTAACTATCTAAATGCAAAAAGCTCGAAAAAATATGCAGTTTTTAAAAAAACGGCACTGAAAACTGATTCTGGATGATGAAGTTATGCTTGATCAAAGAAAATGTTGAAGATGTCCCTAATAGTGACGTGGCAGATATTAACTTGACCAACTAAAAAAAAGAACCCTCCTCTTCCCAAGATCAACCTTTGACAATCACTTTACAATAAAGTTGCTTTGAAGTGATTCACTTTTGTAGAAAAAGTGAGGTTCACTTTTATAATAATGTTACTTTTAAATAGTGCGGCAATAAATTATTGCATGCACTAAAAAGTAGCTTAATAAGACTTGAACTCAAGACCTATTAAAGAATAAAGCAACTTTAGACCAAGTGAGCTAAGTTTAAAAGGTACGTAAAAGAATGGAAAGAGGAAGGGGGCTTTTTTTTGTTTTTTTACTCTTCTCTCTCGTTCTCCGTGCTTGCTTTTTTTTCCTGCAAATCACAAAAAAAATCAAAAAAAAACTTTTTCCACACAAAGAGGTTAGATCTTGGTTAGCTTACCCGGAAATTCTATGTTTTCAAGTTTTCTCGTTGTTTCTGATTTGCCGTGATCCCACAAGGTGCACAGCAAAGAACACACGTATCTGAGAAGACAAGAAAAAAAACTTTCCCTTTCTGTTTCTGATACGTCGTGATCACGCAAGATGCACGGCAAAGAGCATACACAGCCAGGGAAGGAAACAGCCCGAGATTAAAACAGTAAATATCTAGTAATAAAACTGATAAAATATGAGATATTTAAAAAAAATAAAACAAATGAGTCACTGTAACATTATACCTTCAGATTTGTCGAAATGGGTGTTTCTGGAACAAACGGAAACGATTTTTGGTGAAATGAAAACTATTTCCCAATGGAAACGGTGCTCCAGACGCAATGGAATAGCTCCCATAGGCCACAAATGCACATAAAATCTAGAACCAGAAAACCTTTCAAAGTTTCGGCAACACAGGTTTCAGATCTTGATCAAAACCTAAAGCAGCTCTTCATAAACGCTATGATACCATGTTCGAGTACACAGGGTATTCCCAAAATACTGAACACCTTGAGCAGCTGCTTCACACAAATAGATCACAGATCAACACACCGATGTTTGTCACATGGTTAAAACCATCGAGAGGGAAACAGTCCACGGCCCTAGCCAAATAGCTACTTGGAGCAATTTATTATGCAAAAGAAAGAAAGTTACATGAGCTTCTCATAATCGATCAACTAGCCAAGGACCCTCTATGCGATTTAAATAGAGATCATAGACCAATCGGGTGTTAAGCCATGAATCAATGGTAGGTATGATCTAAGAGAAGTTGAACCATCGAATCACTCTATGTCTAGAACATATCGTGACCGTCGGATTAGAATATTTACAAATGCATACTAATGCATACTAAAGAAACACACTTTTACCTAACGGATATATTACAGAAGTTGATCTTAACTAACTCCTAAGTGTCTAAATATCTTAACACAAATGAATCACATTGGCTCACCAAAGCAAGTGTTGTTTGGACCTAACTCAGTTGAGATCATAAAATATCATCTGGGGAGATTGTAGTAAAAGGAATTGTTGATCATGCCTCCAAGGAATATATTTTCTCTCACTTCAGGTCCATTCATAGTTCCAGCATCACCATAGCTTCCATTCGAAGCATATAAAGGTATAAACATTCCTTCACTTCCTATTGTAGAAACAGTTTTATTTCCTGACACTTTAGATTCATATTCAGAAGAGGAGGCACACTAGCATGATCCAGACATTCATCTTACACCTCAAAAGAATCTAGATCCAGATACAACATATACCTCTTTTCAGCAGCTTAAATGGGCTCAGCAGCTCATAAAAGTAGCTGGAAATGGTGCTGGGGATCCATATGACAAGAGAAGAACGAGGTCCCAATATCAGAAGGAGAGTGTTACACTTTCCCGCACAAATCCACTTCTTCCTGAGAGGTGTTTTATGATTTTGGGGTCAGATCCTCAATCATTCAAGGAAGCTTTCCATGACCCTAGATGGCAGGCATCCATTGATGAGGAGTTTGATTCGCTACATGACAATAAAACCTGGGAACTTGTCTCCTTACCTCTAGGAAGGAAGCTTGTTCAGTGCAAATGGATCTACAAGACCAAGAGAGCTACAGATGTAACCACAACCAAGTACAAGTCTCAGTTGGTGGCTAAAGGATACTCTCAGGTTCAAGTCTTGGACTACAATGAGACATTCGCTCCAGTAGCTAGAATGGAATCCATCAGGATTGTCTTGGATATTGCAGCTTCCAAAAGATGGGAGGTACATCACATGGATGTGAAAAGTGTCTTCCTTCATGGTGATTTAGAGGAAGAGATATACATGAAACAACCTGAGGGGTTTATTGATGATCCTTCCTTAGCCTACTGACTGAGGAAATCACTCTACGGACTCAAATAAGCCCCAAGGGCATGGTACTCCAAGATGGATTCCTTCCTCATATCTCAAAATTTTGAAAGGTGCAAATTAGATTGCAATGTCTACATGCAGAAGGAGGAGGGGTTCTTTCTTTTGGTTGTATTGTATGTGGATGACTTGCTCATTACTAGAATCTCTATTGTTGGATTGAGTAGCATCAAGTCTTCTCTAAACAATTCATTCGCTATGACTGACCTAGGATTGTTAAGACAACTCATTGGTCTCGGAGTAAGTCAAAATACTTCAGGAATCATGATCTCCTAGTCTAGGTATTCATCAGACATGATTAAGAGATTCCACGTGGACGATTGCAAGGAAGCCCCCTGTCCCTTTCTATCAGGAATCGGGATTTAAGAAGGTGGTTCCATGCCTTTGGTAGACAGCACTCTCTACAGACATCTCATTGGGAGCCTCCTGTATCTCACACATTCGAGACCAGACATATCCTATGATGTGAGTGTTGCTACCAGGTACATGCAGGAACCACATGAGCTGCATTGGAAGGAAGCAAAGAGGATCGTACACTATGTGCAGGGTACTATCATATTAGAGGAAATTTCAACTCAAAATGGGCCTCCTAAAAAGAATTAATAAAATAATAGTTAAAATAATAAAATAATATTTATTAATTTTGGAGGAACAAAAGAAAAAAACTACTTTTTTGTTTGTATTTTTGACATATCTCCCCATGTTTTTACTCAAATTTCGATCAGTAGAGCTCGTTGGATGCAGAATTAAATTCTACATCCAACGAGTACCCACTCTACATACTTTTGATGGACCCTGCTACCCCAAAACCAAGAAATACTTGAAAAAATGTGATGATGATGTCATCATCATGTTTTTTCAGGTATTTCTTATTTTTGGGGTAGAGGGGTGTTATAGATGATTTTACCACTCCAGGTGAATCACACTTGTATGGCCTTCTCCTATCCCTCTACAGACTCCTTAGACCCCTTGGACCATTTTTTGTGCTTTGATGTTTCCTAGACCATCCCTAAAAACATGAGAAAATTAATACACACGACTTTTAAACCCCTAATCGTGTATATATGCGGGTTTGACCCCTAAAACCATGTACATCGGGATGTGTACATGGATCCAACTCACTTCACTCCTAGCCTTCCATATGCCTTGAGATCGCTCAGATTCAACCTTTCATTACCCCTTTGAAAAGCTATATAAGGAACTATTTGGTACATTGAAGACATATGAGATAATTGAGAGTAAAGAAACTATAGTCCATTGTTGCCAGAACTTGTGCTTGAGTCTGCATCCCTTTGTCCCTTGGAGCACTTTTTTGTTCTTTCCAAGATTTCCTTTTGCTTGTGAGCTTGCTATTGAGAGATGGAGGATTGAGGTAGTGGAGGCCCAAGTGGGGGATTCAGTTTCTCTGATTCACAGACGTGCCGACATAGGTTGTATCCATTGTAATCTCTGATTTTATATTAATAGAAATATCTTTTCCTGTCCAATAATGTATGTTTGAATGAATATTTTATCCATGGATGATTTCAAATTCTTATACATTGTTGATTATATATGCTAGAATAAATCTAACACCAACATATAGTATGCTTGTCTTGTTTGCTTGTTGTTGAGGAAGTGATTTATCAATTCAAGCTGAAGTTGGAAAGCTCAACGGGGATCTACTTCAACCGTCCAGAATAAGGTACGAGGTCTGATCCTTTAGTGTCAGATATTTAATTTCTATTTCATATTGGAAAGGATTGATTTCTAGAGTCAATCTGTCTGTTGTGGTACCCAAAGCCATAGGAATTTCTCTCCATAACAGAATTGGTGAGTCCGCTGGGGAGTTCCTAGTAGTTGTCCTTTGGGGGTTTTCTATCGGCATTCAATGACCTTGAATTGCTCTTTTTCTCTTGTTTCTGTGTCGGTTTTGGGGGCATGTTTTCCTGGTAGTGTCTGATTGGTGTGAAGTTTGTCTCAGCTTGTCTGTTTGCCTTTATTTTTATGCACCTTTCTTCCTGTACACAAGTTTTTAACTCACAGTCACGTATATATGCAGGTTTCACTGATATTTCCATGTACACACTCGGGTTTACTGCGAATAGTCACGTATGCCCTTAGTTTTGCCTTCTAGAGGAATTTGGATGGTTGCTGAGTGAATTTTGATGATTGTTGAGTCTCTTTTGATACTGATAGAGTCTGTATACATCTCTATTTCTGACCAAAGACATTTTTTTAGGGTAAATTTCTTTTTTATGAATGTTCTTGTCATTGCATTTTCGATTTTTTATTTTGGGATTAGTGCATTAGATTTATTTTACTTTAGTACTTTGCTTGAGTGCTGCTTGAGTGTGCTTGCAGAGTTTGGGGGTTGTAGAGCCATTCTTTTGCTTTTATATCTCATTTTTATTTCAAAAAATCCAAAAATATTTGCTTATCATCATGTATTGCATCTTGCATTTTGCATAGTACTTGCACTAGATTTGCTTTGGAGTATTAGTCAGGATTTCAAATAGGAAAGCTTGCATTTATCATTTGAAGAAAATTGTGCATTTCACATAGTAGCATACCCTATTTTTCATGGACACAATGCATTTGCATTGATTGTTAGGTGTGCATTTTGCTTCATGTTGTGTCATAACACCATTAGTTGCATAGCCATATCCCTCTTTTGAGTAATAAAGCCAATCAAAATCAATGCTTAATTAAAATGAAATACACTATTTTATTTTATAGGGTTCACCAACAAGAATAGGTTTTAGAGTCTTGGAATAGTTCATTGTGAGTAAATTCTCCAAGACCACTAAACAACAACATGTATGTGTCTGTCCAGGTGAGTGTGTGAAATTTCTTGGTATAACCAGTGTTTCTCAGGATCCTCCTCTCAGAAAGGAGTTAAGCATGAGGCAGAGTGAGCGGTTATTGATTGGGATGATCCCTAGTCATAAATGAGTAGCACCGGAGATATTTCCAGGATTGTATTCGTATCTGGGGGCTCTTTTGAGAGTTTCGGGCTCTGCAACTCTGCCCATACGGTCAATCCCGCCTGTGACTTTCCGCTTGAGCATTGATTATATTGAGGTGACCTTAGTGGCCTTACCTAGGATATAAAGGGGGTACTTTGCAGGGGTTATTCTACGGGTGTCCCAGCCAGGTTGGGGTCGAACAGCACAGTTGCTTTACATGTTGAAGCTGAGGGCCACAATAATTGGTTACGTACCTCCACTTGTTGTGTATGGGAGTCTCAAGCCTCTCCTAGGTGAGACATACATCCTTCATTCGGGAGCTCACTTATCCTACCCTTGATTGCTTGTGTTTGGCTTTAGATTTTCTTGGTGATTGCTTTGTGCATGTTAGCTTGCCTAGGGTTTGCATAGACAGAAATTCTTTGATATTTTTTGAGTCATTGTGGATTTGGGTGCGGCTCCTCATCGTTCTCGTCATTTAGTAGGACTTCTGCCTTCTACATCTCCTCCTTCTTTGGGAGAGAGAAATAGATAGTCCAGGCAGACTGCTTCGCACATTGATTCACACACCATGGGAGACCATATAGAAGGTAATCCTGAACCACCTTCTCCCATTCATGTGAAAGATGGGGAGTTTACTCCTAACTATGATCCTTCACTCAATTTGACTGAGTTAGGTCCTGTTATTTCTAAGATAGGAACCTTTCATGATAGACCTACTTACTCTAGGGTTGATTCCCCATTGACGCATCTCCGGTATGGAATGCCAGAGGATGATGAGACTCATTTTGAACCCGCCAGCACTAGTTATGGTAGTTATGGTATGTCTGGTTTTCCCACACATGATTTGGAATTCCATGTCAAATCTGAGTTTGAGCCTAACACTATGCCTGGGGGCACTCTCATTCCTTACCATGTGGAGAGGTTTGGGAACACAAGTCACATTGTACCTTCCATCCTAGCAATGGAAGCTACATCACATATTCTTCTTAGGTCTAGGGTTAGTGATCCTATTAGGATACCAGATCGTAGATGAGTGACTATAGGGAATAGCACGTACATAATTACATAGATCCCTTCATCCTCTATCCCTAGTTCTTCGAATGTTCACCCTCCACCTCATTCACATGGTCCTTCGGGTCGAAACGTCGCTATGAGTCATGTCTGTACTGCAGTTACTAGACCAGTTGTGTCTCAAGTTTATGCACCGCCCATTGTTTCGGGAGGTCACGTTCATACTTCTAGAGGTCATATTCCTACTTCTGGAATGTATATTCCTACTTTTGGAGCGTATATTCCTACTTACGGAGTGTCTCATGGGACATCCCATGCGATGACTTATGGACCCTATTATGGGACGCAGTATGGACGGGGTTGTTCACCTTATGGGTGTGGATATCAACAACCTGCTTACTCTCCAAATTATGGCTTTGTAGTTCCAAATAGTCAAGGTACACCACACTATGGTGCTTCCATGCCACCCTATATAGGTCAAACGGGAGGAGGGCACTATGGCCAAGGCCATGGTGGTTATGGTAATCAGACCTATGTGAACCAGAACTATCAGGGAGCGGTCCATCGACCTAATCATCTTAGGCTCCCTTTCCTCACAATGCTGAATCTTTCTGACTTGTCTAGATTGACGAACGATCCTGTAGCTCATGACCCGGCTGTCCCTACTAAGATTCCCTCGGACATACCCAAATTCGAGGGCAAATCGGGAGAGGATCCGAGCGAACATGTTACTGCCTTTCACCTATGGTGCTCTTCGAATTCCTTACACCAGGACTCAATCCATTTAAGGTTGTTTCAACGCACCCTGATAGGGCCTGCCGTGATATGGTATATAGAGATACCTAGGGGGGCATTCGCTTTGTTCGATGACCTAGCGATGAATTTTCTTAACCACTTCCAACTACCAATACGTTATGATGTTGGTACTAAACTCTTGTCAACATTTTGACAAGATAAAGCCACAGATATCTCAGACCACATTCGAGAGTGGCGTAGATGGAAGAGGTTAATTAAAGCCTTTATACCACCGAAATTCCTCCTCAAATGGTTCCTTAAGTCGTTATTGCCATATATAGCAAGGGATGTTTCTACATCTGGAGTGCAAAATGAGGAACAAGCCATTTTTAGGGTGCAGGAACTGGATTTTATCTATGCTCAGTCCGGTTTGTTATATGAGATTATTCCCAATGCTCCACGGTCTAGTTTCGACCCCAAAGTTAAACCCAGACCACATGCTGATGGAATTGTTGGTTATGCGGGTGCTAAACCTACGGATTTGGTTGCAAAACAAGTTAGCCAATTGTCAATCAACCAATCTGCTTTGGGACAAGCCATGGCTTCGTCTCAACCCGCCCAAACGGTGAGTGTGCTTTCAGTGCAATCGTCGAACCAGAAGGGTAACCAACAGCCTGGACGGAATAAAAACAAGGGTAAGAATAATCGTGAGGGTGGGAATAGGAATGAGAATGCTAATAATAATGACAAGAACACCCGTAATTCTAGGGGGGGACAATCAAGCTAAACGTAAGGTTAAATTTCCTTGCAAGTTATGTAAGGACGATCACCTCACTTACTTGTGCCCTCGTATCGATGAAGCCTTGAGATTCTTGGCACAGGGCCCAGCTGTGCTGACTAACCCTTTACCTCACAATCAAAATATGAACTCGAGGACCCATGATCAGTCTAGTGGTGATCAAGATCCACCGGAGGGTAGTGGTCGTGGTTGCATTAACATGGTACATGCTACGAAAGTTGTGACCCATGCAAAAGAATATGGTTCGTCACAACCCATCCCAGGAAAGGAACCTAATCCACCAAGGACTCCTTTGTGTATTGAAAAAGCTGTGGATAAACCTGAAGATGCACCTCGCATTCCTAAGGGAGTCCTTAAGCGTTTGGGGCACAATCCTATTACTCAAGCTGCCCAGAGCTATTCAGTTGTCAAGGATTTGGGCCACACTCCTTGTGTGATGTCTGCACTTGAAGTACTTCAGAGTTGTCCTCCACAAAGGAAGGCTTTGCTTTCTTCCCTTGGTGTGAATGATGATAATTCTTTCTCCATGATTAAATTTGAAACCACAGGACTTCAGCCTCACTTTCCTTACTATGTGTCTCTTTTGATTCACATAGAATGTCTTAACATGACCGTCAAGCGCACTGTGATTGACAAAGGTGTTGCTGCTTCTGTGATGTCTTTATCATGTTGGAAGGGTTTAGGTTCCCCTGAGTTGTCTAAATCAGTGACCATGTTAACTAAATTTGATGGGAGATCTTTTAGGCCGCATGGGATCCTTCCTTCCCTTAAGGTCCGTTTGGGAGGGAAGACCGTTACGATAGAGGTCGAGGTGGTTGATGCGCCCCTTGACTACAATCTCTTGCTAGGTAGGAATTGGATGTACAGTATGCAAGCCATAGCTTCTTCCCTATTTATCATTGTATGCTTTCCATTTAATGAGAAGATAGTCACGATTGATCAAATGTCATTCAAGAATCCGTCAGTTACCGCATCTTCGGGAGCTTCGATCCCGATCGTAGAGCACTCTTAGCCGGCAACTGGGAGTGTGGGTGTGGGCATGTATCCATCCCTCATGGGAATTTTTAGTTGTCCTGCACTGATCCTTATGATAGGGTCTAGTTTCGGTGAGGCTTCGACATCTTGAGATAGGTGTCTTTTCGCACGAGTCATATGGAAGATCCTTGGATTCTTCCTACACCGAGTACTCTGAGTGAGCCCATCGTGATGGATGTGCCATTGCCAACAACTATGGTAGCTTATCAAGATAATCTTGAGTGTGTTGCAAAGCCCAGTCCTTCCTCTTCGCGGACAAAGGAGGAGGACCCTTATGTGCTACCTGCATGGGTAGTACAGTCTTCTCATGCGCACGACTTCCTTGATAGTGTTTTCCCTTCAAATGAAGCGATTATTGAGGCCATGTCGGGAGTTGAGCCACCATGGGAAGAACTCCATCATAGATCTTACTTTCTTCCCAAGCTTGACCACTTGGAGTGTGAGGAATTTAGGGAGGTTCTTAGTGAGAGAATTGGTAGTCCTATGGTTCCATTAAGCTCTCCTGGTCCGATTGCTGATGGAAACATGGCAAATATATCTCCAACGATTCCTATCAATATCTCTCGTGATCCTGGTAGGATAGAGAATGTCTATATTGGGGCAAAATGTTCCCATGCTAAGATTCAAGAATACACCGAGCTGTTTAAAGAATTATGTGATATCTTTGCTTGGTCTTACAATGAAATGCCAGGTATCGACCCTCATATTGTCAAACATGAGATTAAGACTTATCCCAACGCTAATCCTGTTTGGCAATGCTTATGTGCGGTGAATCCTAGGAAAGCACTCGCGATTAAGGCAAAGATAGAGAAACTATTGAAAGTCGGTTTTATATATCCCATTCCCTTGACGAAGTGGGTTTCAAACCCTATTTTAGTGGATAAGAAGCAGGGAGTGATCTGCATATGTACTAATTTTCGTGATTTGAATCGTGCTTGTCCTAAGGACAATTTCCCCACACCATTTATTGATCAGATTTTGGATGAGTGTGCAGGTAGTGAGGTTTTTTCCTTCATGGATGACTTTTCCGGATATAATCAGATACAAATTAAACCTAAGGACCAACATAAGATTGCATTTATTTGTCCTTTGGGAACTTTTGCATATCGAAAAATTCCTTTTGGCCTTAAGAACGCTAGAGCTACTTTTCAGCGGGCCATGACCTTGATCTTCCACAATCTCAAATTGATTATCGAAGTATTTTTGTATGACCTTACTGCTCATTCTCATATGAGAATGTGTCATTCCTATCATTTGAGATTGGTGTTCGAAAGATGTCGCCATTAGTTGGTCAGGTTAAATCCTCACAAGTGCATATTTTGTGTGAAGTCAGGTCGCTTGTTAGGATTCATCATTTCTAAAGAGGGTATAAGAGTCGACCCTTTGAAGGTAGAGGCAATACTTCAGTTGTCTCCCCCGAAAAATATTCATCATCTTCAATGTTTGCAAGGCATGGAAAACTTCTTACGGAGATTTGTTGTCAATTTTTCCAATTTGACTAGAGGCTTCATGCGTCTTTTGAAGAAGGACACCAGCTTTTGTTGGGATGAGCAAGCCCAGGAGTCCTTTGATGCACTCAAGCGATCCCTAGCATTGGACCTAGTGATTATTCCCCCAGACTATAGCTGTGATTTTCTACTTTATGTGGCCGCGTCCATGGAGATGATTGGTATGGTTTTGGTTCAAGAGGATGAGGAGCTCCAAGAGAATGTCATATACTATCTGAGCCAGAATCTTATTGATGCAGAGATCCGTTATTCTCATGTTGAGAAGCTTTCTTTAGCTACCGTACATGCGGTTCAACGGTTGAGACATTATATTCTCCTTCGCCAGACCTTGGTTGTAGCCCATGTCAATCCGTTTCAATTCGTCCTCACTTGAAGGATGATTGGGGGGAAATATAATAAATGGATTGTCATCCTGCAAGAATTCGATCTCGAGTTTGTTTCGGCAAAATCAAAGAAATCATTAATTTTTGCAGAGCTTATATCATATTTCCCAAGCGAGGCTGAGGAGTTGGTTTGTGAAGATACATTTATCGATGAACACATCTTCTTAATCTCAACTTTAGACCCATGATATGGGGATATCATTATATATTTACAAACATTGAAGGTCCCTACTCACCTCTCACGGGATGAACGACGATGATTATGTCACGTGTCTAAGAATTACCTCATAGTGGATAACACTTTGTACCGTCGTGGGGTAGATTCCATTTTACGACGTTGTTTAACCCATGAAGAGGCTGAGGTAGTGCTGAATGATTGCCATGGAGGGGTGTGTGGTGGTCATTTATCTGGGCTGTCTACAACCCAAAAATCTTAAGAGCGGGTTATTTTTGGTCGTCGATCTTTAAGGATTGTGTAGATGCGATCAAGAGGTGCCACCCTTGCCAGGTGTTTGCACGTAATATGCGCTCAAAACCTGCCCCGTTACATCCCATCATCACCACCGGTCCCTTCACTAAGTGGGGGTTATATTTTATGGATTGCAACCCAGCTTCAGCTGGGGGGCATCATCATATCATAGTGGCTGTTGATTACTTCACAAAATGGGCTGAGGCTATGCCTACAATTAAATCCAACAGTGAGACAGCTGCCCACTTCGTATTCAACCAGATTATTACTCAGTTCAAGATTCCGAAAGAGCTTGTCACTGACCATGGCTCGCACTTTCAAGACCGTATGATGGAAGAGTTGGAATCAAAGTTAGGGTACAAACAAGAGCATTCCTCCTCTTACTACCCTCAAGTGAATGGACAGGTAGAAGCAGTGAACAAGTCACTCAAATCCATTCTCCGACGAACCATCGCACAAAGCAAGAATAATTGGCACATTATGTTATATCCTGTTTTGTGGGCGTATAGAACCGTTGTTAAGACCACCACAGGTTTTTCTCCATATCAACTTGTACATGGAGTGGAGTCGGTATTGCTAGTTGAATGAGAGATTCCTTCTTTGAAGCTAGCCATAGAGCTCTTACCAAACACTTCACCATTGGAGGAGTGTTTGGTCCACCTTGAGCAACTTGATGAGCAACGTTGAGATGCCTTAGTGGCTCTAGAAGTAAATAAATGCCGCGTAAAGGTCCAGTATGATAATTCTGTTTGTCCAAGGAGGTTTAGTGAGGGAGGCTTGGTCCTTTTGTGGGATCAACCGAAAGAACCCTTGGGGGCAGGAAAGTTTAACCCCATGTGGTGTGGTCCTTACATCATTAAACATGTGTTAGAGAAGGGCACTTATGAGTTAGTGGATTACGAGGGAACGACCTTGGAGGAGCCTAGAAATGGTCTCTATCTCAAAAAATACAATGCATGATTTTCAGCCAAGGCCGATTATTGTATATTATTGTACAGTTTTGCATAGTTAGGTCTTTTTCTTATAGTGATCGGATTTGTGATTAGTTTCTGTTTCTTTTGGCAGATGTCAATGGAATATTTCACCTACATAGAATTCGTGGATGGTGCGAGCTGTCACACTCAACACTCAGCCTCTACTGCTTGGGTAATTTATAATCATATGGGTCAGGTATTGTCTTTAGGAGGCGTATGTTTACAGCCATCTTCAAACAATGTTGTTGAATATAGTGCTGTTATTGAGCTTCTACGGGATGCCATTTTACATGGCGTTCTTTCTCTTGAGGTACGTCTTGATTCGGAGTTAGTAGTGTCACAACTTAATGGTTTGTACCATGTTAGATATTCGACGTTATTAAGAAGATTCTTACGTGTGAGATTATTAGAATGGCAATTTGACAATATAACATACATACATATTCCAAGAATTAATAATCAAGTTGCTGACTCATATGCTAACTACGTGTTAGATTGGCATTTGTTTCATACATAATAAATTCATCACAAACACAAATTTTTACACATGTAAATAAATAAACCGATCATCATAAAAGTTTTTATAAACATCCAAAATGTGGTAATACATAGTGTCATGATACAAAAATGGGGCTCTCGAGCCACCAAAATATAATACATGGTAATACAAAATGTATCACTCCCAGGTATCTAAGCATGTGGAGGAGGAGGGGGGTTGTGATCATGGAATTCCACTACGGCTCTAGCTAGCTGTCGAAATAATCGCACCCATGCTCGTGGTACACCCACCACCTGGCATTGCATGGCCTCAAGCAAGTACTCAACTTGCGCCATGGGAACTCTGTGTTTCAGCCTCACAAAGTTGGTATGAATGCTCTGGAGCGTCCGCTCCGCATCCACACTCGTGATATTGTCTCCTCTTCCCCTCCATCTGTGACAAGGGAAGCCTTCAGGCCACCATGGTCCCACATCTGCATGCATATGGTAGATGTCACTATGTATTGTCACCCAAAAACATGTCTTTTGATTCCATATAATCAGAAAATACAAAAAAATTAAATAACTCAAAAATTTAAAGAGAGGGTCGAGATTCGTTACCTATGTCACTGTATGCCAGTCCTGGTGGTAGCAGCATGTCCAAGTCCCCCCAGAAATCTATCCCCGCATAGGGGTAGTCATCGATGGCAACTATCTATCGTCACCACCACGAAAATAACTCAGTTGGATAGGGGTTAGACACCCTACCTCCACCCAATCTGTGCATCGCATCCACCCAACACCGTTGGGTCGGATCTCGAACCCCGTGTAGAGGAACGTCAACTCTGGGGCTCAATCCTGGAACACACTCAAATAAAAATGTGCTCAGTATGCTGCTGAAATCAAAGTTTCACACTCTGCCCATATTACACTCACTGAGCTGGTGCTTCATGTTTCCCAATAGTGTAGTGCTCCAATCATATACCGTGGGTCTCATGCACTCCACTGCATAGAACATCAGAGGCTATGAGGCTTGGTGGAGTGAAGCCAAGCCTGCTATCCTGCCTAGTGTCAGTAGGATGGCCTTTAGGCCCAACACCTGTATGGAGTTAGTTGGGATCTAACTCCCCACCTTCTCCGTGTCCAAATAACAATACACCGCAATGTACTCATCTATATTCAGGCCACCTCCGGGCCCACGAGAACGTAGGTTCACTACTTCCCCCCATCGGGAAAGTCCAGTAATAAAGTATATGTCCTCCACCTCTAGGGTGAGGGACATCCCATCTATCTGGAATGACTCTGAGTTTGGATCCCAGTAGTCCACCAACATCTACAATAGTCCTTGTTTGGCCCTTAAGCCACCAAGACACCAAAATTTGTAGAGCCCACATGCACGTAGCACTTGTTGAGCCATTAGATCGGCCCTTACTGCCTCTTCTACCTCTCCATGTTCACGTTCTCTCCATTCTAGGACCATCCTGCACAAAAAAATTAGAAGTTTGCCCATTAGAACACTTAAAAAACCTTATGTGCGGCCGCATACGCAACTGTGAGGGCATTTTCCCCGTATATCCAGCCCTATACGCGGAAAAACCCTCAATTTTCACATGGGCCGCAACGCCTATTTTGGATTGGCCTACAATTCCAAAATCACCATGGAATTTGATAAAAATTGCATCAAAATGGAAGAGTAGAGCATGGGTAAGTACCTGGAAGAAACAGTAGTGGATTCCGCCGGCTGGATCTCCTGGAATTCGCTGTTGAAAATTTGAGCTCAAATGGGTAAAAATTTCAAATGTTTTATAATGTTTTGAATTTCTTACTATTTATAGAAATTTTTCAAATTTTTGAAAAAATTTACCCCCTTTCCTATAGTTTGGACCATTTTTGGACTAATCTATGATGTAGGAGACCTTTTTGAGTGTCATTTCAGCCATTGGATTGACCCGTTTGTGCCGATCTCAAGTATCATGTCTAAACTGGCATATAGGTTAGGTTTCATCACCATTTGCATTTTGCATGACCTTATGACCATTTCATTATAGCCTTAGGTACGAACCCACTCTATTATGTCACGAAACCTTCTTGTTGTTTTAGAAGTGGCATGATATGAGTGGTAGAGCTTGACCTTACATGGTTACCCTAGTGAGCGCCTTATTTACATTTGGTGCCCATGCTGACGTTTTGTACCTTAGGGTGTGGGAGTCCATTGTATAGTATTTCCATGACACTTCGCAAGAGCCTCATACTCCTCTTGATCTTTTGCTAGCCTATTTCCCTCGGGACTCCCTTATGTCAAGTTGTAATTGCATTATCATGAGCTTTGCCTACCTTATTGAGCTTTATGTCGGCTTCCCTGACATTGATTTTCAGCCATATAGCTCGAGCTTGTCTCATGTCTAGCCATGCAAAGCCATTTTATATATCCTTTGCAGCTTGATTCCCTTTTTATTGAGAGGGGATTTTCCCCTAAGTGTCGCTATCCTACACATGTATCCTTGCATTGAGCATAGGTATGTTCCACTGCTTGGAACTAGTTTGTTTGCCCCTATGACACTCGTCTCCTCCTAGTCTGTAACTATAAAGCAGTTTTATTCTTTTTCAAGCTTTTTAAATATTTGAAAAAGTCCAAAAAAATAAAAAAACCAAAAATCCGAATAAGGAAAGATGTTATCTTTAGCAGTTGTCGAGTCGTGTCGCCTTCGAATAAAGCATTGTATATCACATCTGTTGGTTGGGTTTATAGTTTGACTTTAGGAGCTGTACTTGTTTATCTGATTTTATCTCCACCGACTGGTTAAGCTTCCAGTCCCCATGGAGCCTCTATCGATGCCTCCGGTGTCGCAGAGATGTCCCAGTTTTGTATATCGAGTCTATACTGCCTTTATCCAGTCACCATTCCCCATTATGCTCGTGCTCGAAGGAAGTTGAAACCTGAGTCAGCCATTCCTTGGTTATCTTGACTTTGCATGTTGACCATTCCTGGTACAGTTACTGGTTCATGCACCTTATGATCAAGTCCTTCCACATCATACAGCTTTGCTGAGTACCTCATGTTGGATGAGGGGGGATGCCTTAATGCCCTCCTTCCAGCAGATTTCATCCCATCGACTTCAAATCATTTATTCTGGGATTGGAATCTAGAGTCGTTTTTGAGTGCCTTGAGACTTGCAGTCATCAGTGGCAGGTTCTCTTGCCATTGACAGTCTTTGGGAATACATCAATGTCCCCTAATCAATGGATCCTCTCAAGTGTTCGACCTCAACACATTTATTCACACTTGTTAGTTTTCACTCTAGTACCTTGATTCCCATTTTCATAATCGGTGGGTGATCTCACGTCTATTAACGGTATACATAAATGACCAGTAATCAGACGATGGACTACTATGTTTGACCTAGACACCTTTATTCACATAGTAGGACATGTACTCGTAGCGGTTTGTGTAGAAGACCTTCCAGATTGGTGGCATCTCATATATGCTACCTCCTTGATCGTGCTAGTGTTGATGAGATTTCAGCTCTCGTGACTTGATTCCAGTATATGTCAGACATTTTCAGCTATTATGGAGATCTTGATCCATTGTATATCTTTAGCCATTATGGAGATCATGATCCTTTGTATATCTTCGTCGTGGAGATTCTGATCTATGTGTATTGTACGTGGCGATGACCACTTATGTGATATCTTGTATCATGCCTATTCATGGCCATTGTACTCTTATGTATCCGAGACTGCTATATGTATTTACAATTATGTGCAGAGTTGTATCATTGTACTATGTTGATTGGGTGGCTGGTCTTCCATTTGGGATCCTTCATCACTCCACTTCTGGGATGGACTTATAATGTATTTCGGCCATCGTATGACCCCTCTAACCTCACACATTAGGGGGCATCTGTTATAGCTGATTTTACCACTCTAGGTGAATCACACTTATATGGCCTTCTGCTATCCCTCTGCAAACTCCTTATACCCCTTGGACCATTTTTTTTCCTTTGATGTTTCCTAGACCATCCCTACAAACATGTGAAAATTAATACACACGACTTTTAAACCCCTAATCACGTATATACGCGGGTTTGACCCCTAAAACCACGTACATCAGGATGTGTGCATAATCCAAATCCTTTTGGAGTTTTTCTTGACATGGATCCGACTCACTTGACTCCTGGCCTTCCATATCCCTTGAGATCGCTTGGATTCGACCTTTCATTACCCCTTTGAAAAGCTATATAAGGAACTCTTTGGTACATTGAAGGCATATGAGAGAATTGAGAGCAAAGAAACTATAGTCCATTGTTGCCAGAAATTGTGCTTGAGTCTGCATCCCTTTGTCCCTTGGAGCACTTTTGTGTTCTTCTCAAGCTTGCTTTTGATTGTAAGCTTGCTATCGAGAAATGGGGGATTGAGGTGGTGGAGGCCCAATTGGGGGATTCAGTTTCTCCGATTCGTAGACGTGCCGACAAAGATTGTATCCATTGTAATCTCTGATTTTATATTAATAGAAATATCTTTTCCTGTCCAATAATGTATGTTTGAATGAATATTTTATCCATGGATGATTTCAAATGCTTATACATTGTTGATTATATATGCTAGAATAAATCTAACACCAATATATAGTATGCGTGTCTTGTTTACTTGTTGTTGAGGAAGTGATTTATCAATTCAAGCTGAAGTTGGAAAGCTCAATGGGGATCTACTTCAACCATCTGGAATAAGGTATGAGGTCTGATTTTTTAGTGTTAGATATTTAATTTCTATTGCATATTAGAAAGGATTGTTTTTTGGAGTCAAGCTGTCTGTTGTGGTACCCCAAGCCATAAGAATTTCTCTCCGTAACAAGGGGTCCATCAAAAGTATGCCGAGTGGGTACTTGTTGGATGAGAAAAACACGGGGATTTAATTTCGCATCCAACAAGCTCTCCCAATCGAAATTTGAGTAAAAACACGGGGAGATATGTCGAAAATACAAACAAAAAATAGTTTTTTTTATGATACCTATCCCCAAATTTATATTAAAAAAGTGTTTAATACCTATACGGTATTTCAAATTTAAAGCAATTTCATTGGCTAACACATGATGACATGGAATTTGAATCAAAGTTAAAAGGCCCATTTTGAGTTGAAATTTCCTCTAATTCATGGGCTCCACTATGCAGTTGGAGCACAACCTGATCTCATAGGATTTACAGACTCAGACTAGGAAGGAGATGGAAATGATAGGAAATCCACCTCGAGTTTTGTATTCATGATTGGATATGGGCCAATTCGTTGGTCTAGTAAGAAGAAAGTAGCACTTGCTCTCTCTTCAGCAGAAACAGAGTATCGGGGAGCTGTGAATGCATATATTCCAGAAGTTTGGATACATGGCATCTTGACAGAGTTCGAGATTCAGAATTCACCTACAGTGGATCTTTATTATGACAACTAGAGTGCTATCAAAATTTCCAGTGATCTAGTTCAAAAATAGAGGACAAAGCACATAGAGGTTCACATGCACTACAATTGGGAACTGGTGCATGACAGAACCATCACACTGCACTACTATCTTACAGAAGATCAGACTGTAGATATTTTTACCAAGTATTTTACAGAAAATATATTTTCCTTTCTCATGTCTCTTTTAGGCATTAAGGCTTGATTCTCAGTTCCTATTTCTGCTTATTTTGAGGGGGGGATTTTCCCATGAGGTTTTCCCTTATTACCTCAGTTGTATTAAGAAACATTTTATATTTTAGATTGTATATGGGTGACTTATGGTCTTTCTACCAGGGCCCATTGTTGTCCAAGATAGGATTCAGGGGGGGGTGTTAGGATTTATAATCCTTCCTTGATCAAACTATCTATTAGATTACTTTAACCTAACTTGGAGTTTTATTTAATTAATTGGGTCCACTTGGCCTAATGGGGCCACATGTACCAGTTACTAGAGTGTGGGTAACACTGCTAGAAGCTAACTTCCACTGACTGCACTTGCATGCATCAGCTTAGGTGCCTCCTAGACCAATCCTTACAATTTAGGAGCCACTGGGAGTCCTGGCACCATCCTCCTTCAGTTAGTTGGAGTTGGAACTAGTTAAGCTTAGTTAATTTCCAGTTACATTCAGTTAGATCACAATCAGTTCAGTTAGCACTAGTTATGCATGGATGCATGTGGATAAGGTGCATTTTCTCACCTACCACTTTAGTTAGACTAAGTTAACTGTTTATTACTGATTGTGTGACTTGATTAGACATCTAAAGTTAACCACTTGGAATCCGATATTAATTGAGACACCATTAGTTAGCTAGTCAGTCAAATACAGTCACGTCCAGTGGGGAGATTCGAATTCATCCCTAATGATTTGTATTATTTTCCTTATATAAATTATTGTAACGCTGGATTCTTTAATGACAATGATATTGTAATTATATGAGCTATACTCATCTATTTCCTGTGTGGTTTGATTTGTTTAGTGTGTATCTTCATTCTTCTTTTACTGCATCAATAATATTTGACTCATTGCTTGAATATCTAAATGGTGCAACAATTTTAACAGTCTCCTACCAAAGAAGAGGGATATCAAGGGATGGAAAGGGATCTCAACTTCCCACTTCCACTGGACAAAGCATCAACATTATCCTTTGTTGGTAAGTTTGTGTATTATGTTCATATTCTACTCAATTTTATTTATGCAGTGGAAATACTTGAAGCACTGGATTTTATGGATAAGGTGGTTACTAGGGAGGGATTCGTTCCTTGTTGGGGGGGGGTTACTCCTCACCATCTGGGGTGTTTTTGGGAGACCAGATGGATGTATCTTCTGTTATTGTTGCATCGGTTAGAAGGGATACTAGCCATAGTCCCTTGTCATAAGAGGATCCTCCTGATTCCTTGTATAATGAATCATATTTTCCTCCTTTGGGTCGGGAACCAGGGGCTGATATGAACATAACTATCTCTTCATCACCAATTGGTGACCAACTAGGGGGTTTGGGGCAAGAGCTACCATAGGTTGGTAGTCCTCTATTGAATTTGAGTATGTGTGAACCTCTTCCTACTTACAAGGCGGAGGGTTGTTGCCACCCTGATATTTTGCGCATTTCCTCTATTAGCTCTACTAATGTCTCAGTCAGAAGGGGGCGTGGGAAAAAGCAGGGGCAGGAAAGCTGTAAATCAACCAAGGACACTATTAGGGCTACATCGGGGGTTAATCCTAAAGTAGTGTCTATTTTGGAGAGGGGTTTTCCTCTTGTTATTGATCATGATGGTTTGGGATCCTATCGGGCTCTTAGATATTTGGCCTAGGTTGATTGTTCTTAGTGATTTGTGTCTCACTGAATGCGAGGAAGTTATGCAGTGGACCCAAAAGCGCTGCATTAAAGAGGGTTCTTGAGAGACAACATGTGGACATTTTATTATTACAGGAAACTATGATTGAGGTGAATTGTTCTTGTGATTTTTTTCTGCGAATTAAACCTGGTTGGAGGGTTTCGGATTTGAGCTCTGATGGACTTTTTGGTGGGTCTCTTGTAGCTTGGAATTCGGTGGTGGCTGACTTCAAACCTTTTATAACTTGTGTAGGTATTTTTTATATGGGCATGTTAAGGGCTATGATCAGTTCAGCCATATCCTTAATGTGTATGCCCCATGTAAAGAATGTAAAATTTTTTGGGATGGACTGATGAGGGTTGGTTGTCTACAATTTCCTAATCTCATCCTTGATGGGGACCTCAAGCGCACACTATCAGCTTGTGAGGTGTGGGGATCGGGTCGTGCTGAGGATGAACTTGCAAACTATTTTATCTCTTTGTTCAATGTTTCGCATCTTAATGATATCCAACCGATGGTTCTTACTCCTACCTGGTCGAATGGGCAATGTGGGAGTGGAGGGATAGCAAAGAGGCTAGACATGTTTCTTATGTCAGATGGTCTTTGTGAGGATATCTATAAGTATAAATCTTGGGCACTTGCAACTAGTTTCTTAGAACATCAGGCGATCTTTCTTTAGTTTCACTCCTATCCATTCAAGTTCAACCCATCATGGTTAAAGGAGGATGTGTTTGTCATTTTGATTAAGCATAAGTGATAGTATTTGGTGTCGAAGGATACAAGTCATCTGAACGTGTTGAATAGACTCTTTTGGATTTTGGATCAACTAAAAGGGAAGGTCGTTGTTTGGGATAGAACTAAGAAGAAGTCCCTGGATTGTGAACTAGTTAGAATCGAAAGTGAGATTCAAGGCCTTATAGGGTTGTGGATGACGAATTTTTTTTGGAGGACAAAAAAAAGAAGTTGTTTAAGATGGAAGAGTCTTGGGTGAAGATTCTTCTACATAAAGAAGAAACAATCCGACAAAAAATCCAAGCAATATGGTTCTGGGATGGTGAACAGAATACTAAGTACTTCCATCAGTTTGCTAATAGAATAAGGTTTCAAATGGTCTTTGGCTCATGCATGTCCTCTTTGTGGACAATGTGATAGTATTCGGGCATGGATCGATGGCAGAATGGAGATTCATTAAAGGGCTGCTAAATTCCTTTTGCTGCGCCTCAGGTCTTGCGATCAGTAATCTGAAATCAACTATTTCTTTTCATTGTGATGATCAATCTTTGTTGGACCAGATGGCGGCTCTCTTCCCTTTTAAATTGTCATGTATTGAGGAAGGTATCAAATATCTTGGCTTCTTTCTTAAGCCGAATGCCTATACAAAGAAATACTGGAGGTGGGTCATGGTCATATTCAGTAAGAATCTTGAGAACTGGACCTCTCGATGGCTCTCCTTAGGCGAACATTTGACCCTAGTATTATCTGTGCTTCAGAGTTTGCTAGTTTAATGGTTTTCATTGGTTCATTTTCCAACCGGGATTATTGTTGGTATTCATAGAATTATACTTAATTTTCTATGTCGTGCTAAGACTCAAGTGGTGAAATTCCACATGGCGAGCTAGGAGATGCTCTCCAAGCCGCATTCTTTTGGGGCATTAATGATCCAAATTTCAGGAGGAATATGGTCTAAATTCAGATATATGAGTCATAAAAGCATTTAATGAGAGGCCACATGCTCTCAGTCATCATAAAAGCATTCAACAGAGAAACCACCCTCTCTCATCTATGGTAATTAACAACTCATGGTTTTGTTCAATGGTATGGCTTCAAGGCACATTTCACCTCTCTCATCCATGGTATTGCCAAAGGCACATTGTAATAATGTTATAAAAAGGCTCTATGCCTTCCCAATAAAGCATTGAAGGATTTTCGACATCCTACATTTTTCTCATTCTATTGAGTTATTGGGTTACTGGTTCTTAGTGCTTTTTCTTAGTATGGTTTGAGAGGTGAGGCTCAAAGAACCCTCTTTGAGCCTCACCCCTCCATGTGACGTATTTACTCTATGTTACTCTATGTTACTCTATGCATCAAATGATAACAATTTGCAGGTTTACTCCCCTCCTCTCTTGGCATCCAAGCCTTCCGGGTCTCAGCACCCAAGATCCAAATCAGTGGTAGAGTAAATAGGTCACATGGAGGGGTGAGGCTCAAAGAGGGTTCTTTGAGCCTCACCTCTCAAACCATACTAAGAAAAGGCAATCAGAACCAGTAACCCAATAACTCAATAGAATGAGAAAGCTGTAGGATGTCAAAAATCCTTCAATGCTTTATTGGGAAGGCATAGAGCCTTTTTATAACACTATTACAATGTGCCTTTGGCAATACCATGGGTTGTGAAATACCATGGATGAGAGAGGTGCAATGTGCATTGAATCCATACCATGGAACAAAACCATGAGTTGTTAATTACCATGAATGAGAGAGGGTGGTCTCTCCATTGAATGCTTTTATGATGACTGAGAGCGTGTGGCCTCTCATTAAATGCTTTTATGACTCATATATCTGAATTTAGACCATATTCCCCCTGAAATTCAGATCATTCTTCCCCCCTTAGAAAATGATGGTCCCCATCATTTCATACTAAAAAGAGACCCATGATTACAATGTGTCAATTGCCAATGAAGAGAAGAGTTTTCTGTGGTTAACCCATAACTGTGGGTTTTGTGTGGTTGACCCCTAATCGTGGGTTTTGTGTGGTTGACCCTTAACCATGGGTTTTGTGTAGTTGACCCATAACCAAAACTGTGGGTTTTGTGTGGTTGACCCCTAACCATGGGGTTTGTGTGGTTGACCCATAACCATAACTATGGGTATTGTGTGGTTGACCCCTAACCATAATCGTGGGTTTATGTGGTTGACCCATAACCATAGGTTTTGTGTGGTTAACCCATAACCATGATTACAATAGGATTTCATAAAAGTAAAAAAATTGGTCTTTGGTGAAGTTGATATCTCGCTGCAAATCCATTCATATATTTTGCTGCAGGTGATGAAATTGAATTTCGTTGAAGACCCATTTGATATATTGAAGAGAACTTTCCGTCCATATAAAATACTTTCTCTGTGGTGGCCCAAGGAGTGAGAAAATGGTTGTCGAAGCTCAAAGAACGCGTGCGCACTAGTTTTCCAGACACATGTTGCTTCAATCGATGATATCTCTCAAACCAAAGATCCAAAAGAAAAACCGTGAAATACTCATTTTAGTTAACAAAAATATCTTTCCCATGAGCTATGGTAAATCCTTTGATATGTTCTATAGAGATCTTGGTACTCGTTTGAAGTTTTTGTACATGATGTCGCACTATGTACAGACATAGGTTGCTTCAAACAAACATATCTCACAAACCAGGAAGGTAAATGAATAACCAAAAAATACCATTTTAGATGACAAAAATATCTATCAAATGATATATGGAAGAACCTCTAAGGTGTTTTGTGGAGTCTGTGGTACTTTTTTCAGGTTGCTGCATGCGAGGTCGCACTATGTATAGACATGTGCTGCTTCAAACAGGTATATCTCACAAACCAAGAAGGTAAATGAGAAACCAAAAAATACCCATTTTAGATGATGGAAATATATTCCCAATGAGCTATGGAAGAGCCTTTGAAACTCTCTATGCAAGTTACAACATCTGTTTGAAGTTTGTAGAGGACCATAAACGATGCCAAGGGTTTGTAGAGCAAAATCAGATGTTGTAGAGATCATGGAACTTCCTCTTGAAACTTAGATATCATGTATTTCCTGAGGACCAACTGTGATGCTTATAGTGTATGGCCCAGCAATGGAATATGAGTGTGCCAAAAGGAGGCTGAAAATCTATGTAGATCTTTGAACTCGAACTATGCTCAAACCCTCATTCCCATGAAGAGTGTACCTGCTCTGATACCATTGATTTGGATCTTGGGTACTGAGACCCGAAAGGCTTGGATGCTGAGAGAGGAGGGGATTAAACCTACAAATTGATATCATTTGATGCATAGAGTAACATAGAGTAAATAGGCCAGGTGGAGAGGTGAGGCTCAAAGAGGGTTATTTGAGCCTCACCTCTCAAACCATACTAAGAAAAGGCACTCAGAACTAGTAACCCAATAACTCAATAGAATGAGAAAAATGTAGGATGTCGAAAATCCTTCATTGCTTTATTGGGAAGGCATAGAGCCTTTTTATAACATTATTACAATGTGCCTTTGGCAATACCATGGGTTATGAAATACCATGGATGAGAGAGGTGCAATGTGCCTTGAAGCCATACCATGGAACAAAACCATGAGTTGTTAATTACCATGGATGAGAGAGGGTGGTCTCTCCGTTGAATGCTTTTATGATGACTGAGAGCATGTGGCCTCTCATTAAATGCTTTTATGACTCATATGTCCGAATTTAGACCATATTCCCCCTGAAATTCAGATCAATTAAGGATCTTGGCCTTTTTAACTATGCATTATGCGCCAAGGGTATGTGGAGGGGTATGCAAGATGAAGGCTCATGGGGTAATACCCTCAGGAATAAATACATGCAGCAACTACTTGTTACCTCTTGGCTCAGAGCTGGCAGTTTCAAGCCGGGGATTGGCTCTCTGATCTGGAGGAGCTTACTCTGTACCATGCCTTTCATTATTCCAAACCTTTGTTGGCAGGTGGGAAGTGGAGCACATGTTTTTATCGGCATCGATCCTTTCATGGAAATGGGAGAAAATTACTTATTATCTTCTCGTTTAACAAATGCCCTACATGAGAGAAATATTTATGACTTAAATCAGGTCTTTATTATTAAAGAAGATCACATGTCGGGATGGTTGTCATCAGTGGAACTTAATCTTTGCGAGGAGATGGCAAAAGAATGGGATTTATTTGTTAAACATATGTTTTATGTAGGCATTTTTTTATCAGTGAATGCGGACGTGCTGGTCTGGGAGATGAACAAGGAAACGGGAAAGGTAATAGCTAAGCTTATCTATCAGTATTTGGCAAATTGGTACCTTGCTAGAGATGTGAAGGGTATCCTCCACTATATTTAGGAGGGGAAGATACCATTGAAAATAAAATGCTTCAGGTGGTTATGCATCAACTAGAAAATATTGACTTGGGATATATTGCAGAAACATGGTTTTAATGGACTCGGTTGGTGTTGTCTCTGTCATGCTCATAGGGAGTCAACCCTTCATATATTTGGTAATTATATATTTTTTCAGAATTTTTGGACTGGAATGGGCTTGTAGCTTTCACAACCGACGAAATGGGATAACCGTTGTCTGATTTCAAACATATTGTAATTGATCAAGATGACTGATTTGAACATTGACATTATCCTAGCAATAGTTTGGTCAGTTTAGAGAGAGAGAAATATGTGCATCTTTCAGGAGATCACTATAAACTCAAAACGAGCTAGAATAAATGCACTCAGATGGTTGAATGCTTATGGTTCGCTTCAAAGGAAGGTTAACAGTAGAATAATTAAATACCCATGGGTGAAACATAATGGTGTAGTTGGTTTTTTTGATGGTGCTCAACAGAATGGTATATGCGAGGCAGGTATGGTGATAAGAATCAGGCATAATCTCTCATACAGGTTGAAGATGGGGGTAGGTTGTGGTACAAACTCAAAGCCTGAGCTTGTGGCTCTCTGGGGTCTTCTTTACTTTTCTTGGAAAAAAGACTTGCTCTCTATCTCGCTTTTTGGGGACTTTAAAGCTATTATAGATTGGGCTAAGGTCGAGCAAACTTTGCACAATTTGGAGTTACAGTAATGGCCAGACGGACTAGGTACATTACCAACAAATTTCATTCGATAACTTTCAGCGATATCTTTAGAGAGCTGAATATTGAGGCTGATCATTTGTCCAAGCGTGCACTAAAGGAAGACATGGTGAACATCGTATAGGAATTGTTCTAGGTGGGAACTAGTATTGAGCATGGTTTTTTAGCATAGTATAATTTTCTGGTTATTAGCAGACTTTAAGATCTCTAGTTTTTAGTAACTTATATGAACTTAATACTATGTTGTTGATAAGGGGCTGAAAGTATAAAGAAAAAGGGATTTTTTTTTTTGTTAGAGTATGGACTTTTTGTTCTCAATGACAGCTCTGGTCTTTCTGTAATTATGAGACAGAATTTAATATATATAAAGTTGTTTTTTTGGTGTGAAAAAAAATATAGCTCCATATAACTTCATATATACCCCATTTGGGGTCATATCATATACATTTAACCCCATATATGACCCTTTAGATATTTTTGAGAAATGCAAAGCATGGTATGGTAGATTCAACACACTTTGTAATTATCTTAAAGGTGTTCTTTTAAGGGAGTGGTGTTTTTTTTTGGTGATTTAGTGTATGGAAAATAATCATCTATCAAAACACACTTGTCCTTTTGTCCCTTCTTCATTATATGCATGATAAATCAATTACATTTTCTTTTTCCAATCTCCTATCACCATCCTTTTTAAAGTTGAACATGGAATCAAGCTCAAGAGGTAGGCACATCGATTATTGTCGATTGTGATTAATCCCGTAAAAATGGGGGTATTGAAACAACAACAACAACATTAGTACCATCTATGGTGGTTAGGAGTGTGAATGCAAGGTAAATCCATTTTTGGAGGAAGGTGAAAGTGGAAACACCTATGAGGTATTTGATTAAGAGAATACGAAGACATATGAGGACATTCCCTTTGAGACTAGTGGTGATGTCTTTCTTCTTTTGGTTATACTTTATCAAATATTGACTTTCAGAAAGTTTAAATAAAAAACTTTAAAGATATAATTATACAAAATGGTCTCATCTGCAAAAATAGACCATACCTATTTCACTTACAAGTATAGATTTGATGACATTTACTCGAACTAGGTCTAGTAAAATCAATGCTTTCTATTTTCCTAGAATTAGAGGAATTTTGAAAAGACCCCACTCGAAGGTGCCTCGAGACATCTAAAAGATGTTTCCTTTGACACTCATTCCCTTAGGGAATTTACTTCTTAAATTAAATGGATATTTTCCATTTTTTCTTTTAAATAATCTTAGACAAGATGCTATCCATTTTTTCTTTTAAATAACCTTAGACAAGATGCTTCATGTCATTGATTCGTATTAATGTCTGTCAAGCATACATTTCTTAGTATTACCATGTAGTCGACCTACGAGACTTCAGAAATATCGCTTTCATCTAAATAAAGTATTTATTCTTCCAAATTTAAATAAAATAATTATTAAAATAATGACAAACCAAATACTAGAATCCCTGCCTGCCCAAAAGAAAAGGACTAACAAAATGATATTAAAATCTAAACATATTTCTAACGGATTTAAAGCATTCGCATGGGATTCTCCAAGCGATGTCCTTATCCCTGGTTTGTTGTCACTCACACTATTGGGTTGCTTTTCAATGCATATCATCATTTTAGACATGGAAGGCCATGTTACCCTAGTGAGTAGGGTCCATGTTATTATTTTTATCTGTATGGTTTTTATAAATTCCCAACCATGGAATGTTCGTTGATCGCGACCTCAACGTCGTTTTCATCATCAAGTTGTGGTTCCTTCATGAGTTTGATGGTTCATAAAGACCTTTCAAGTTTCAACATTCAAAGTAAACCCTCCTTCACACGCTTTAAAAAGATCCATGTGTCACTAATGGAAAGATACCCTCCTTCACACGCTTTAAGAAGACACGTGTCTCTAAGGGAAAGATGGAGTGCTTCACACTCAAGTTTGACGTAGTCTCCTTTGACGTCATGCAACAGAAAGAAATCTACATCATCACCATGTCTCCACCACATTAATGTCAAAATACTAATATTTTCTATTGAGTTTGCGTCTTCCACTACTTTGTTTATATTTTTGCAACATAATATTTTTTTTTTGCATTGTATTAACGTCCTCAAGCGTCAAATTTGTATTAACGATAATTTATTATTTATATTAATTTAATTGTTATTAATTATTTTATTAATTATTTGAATTTTTTTTTGTTAAATTGGTTACTTAATCATTGTTATTTATTTTATTATTTTATGATATTTAAATATTGATAAGATTGATGAGTAGTATAAGTCATTTTCACAATGTTATTAAGATTTAAATATCATTTATAAGTAATTTATTTTGGTGTTTTTTGGGTGGAAAAATTGGATGAAATGGCTTATAGGGCACATTATATAAGGGGCTGCTCTTACTTTGTAGATATAGTGCCCAAAATATTTGAAGGTCCATTAGAGGGCTTAAATGATGTTTTTTGGGATCAAAGGAGCATATCTTACACCCCATCAATCATATTCTACATTTCGAGATCTTTTCATTAATGCAAGAATCACCTTAATTGAAGTCTGTATGAGGAAGTTATCCCTCCCACAAGTTGACCTATCTATTTCACCACCATAGTACCAAGTGGACTCCACGCCAACTCTCATTCCCCACACATGTGGAGCTAGCCATGTGTGGATTTCCATGAAAATTCTAGAGGGTCTAAAACCCTAACCCTAATTGGGATTTGAGGCATGTACAAACCCTAAACTAACACCAGGCGACTATTGAGCTATGTTAAATATCAACTCATTAGTAGGAGAAGGGGTTCCATTATGATTATATTATTGTATTGTTCCATAAATGAACAACAATGAGAGAGTGGATATGAAATAGAGGAAGTAGGAGCTCTTGTAGTAGTTGTGCAGGCCAAAGTGTCAACAATAACTCCACATGAGTGAATACCACTTTCAATGTATTTTCATTACATATTGGAGAGGAAAAGAGCAAGGCATAGTCCTCACTTCTATCTAGGTTTTTCCCCATAATGGGTTTTCCCAGGTATATCTTATGTTGTTCATATGGATGTGTTGTTTTTCTCTAGTTATTTTTCTTTCAATTCCAATTTATTTATCATTCTATGGAATTAAGTTAACACAATGAATTAAGTTGTAATATATGTAGTGATGAACTATTCCAGTGGAATATCCACAACAATTTATGAATCATTATGGTATCAAAGCAGTTTTATTTTGAGTTTTGTGGAAATTACAAGATCTATGAGTTGTCTAAAAACAATATTCAAACCATGTCCATGGAGGATGAGTATAATGAAGGATCGAGGGGTGAATATGAACAATGATTTACAAAGCTAGAAATGCAAGTCACTAATATCTCACGCAATATGGCAATCCTTATGGTGGATCTAGGGAGTGACTTCGAAGATTTTGGTGAATTTGGAGGTTCTAACTCAAAGATCATATCAGAAGGGAAATTGGGAGACAAGGAAACCTAGGAAAGGGGTTGAGGAAAGAGCTTAAGAAAGAGAATCCAAGTTCCAGTTCCATTACCAATTGCTAGTTGTTATTTAAGACATAAGAGAAAGTGGATATCAAGCCCTACCAAGGTGAGATTGATGCTTTAAAGTTGAATTATTAGTTGCAACTATTATAAGTCTATTTAATATTCACAACATAGATGAAGAGCATAAGATTTGATTTGCTTGATTGAAATTAAAGGGCCATGCATTAACCTAGTGATAAAGACACAAGGATGCATTTAGGATGGAGGGTAATCCACCGGTAACTAAGTGGGAGGATTTTAAAACCCTCATAAAGTCCCAATTGATCTACCCTATCGGATATGTAGAGGACCAATGGATCTATTGGCATTTCTTTAGGCAAAGTTAAGGGAGAGTGTGAAAAATCACACCACCAAATTCAAGAAGATGGATATTATGTTGGATATCTCACCCAAGAATCTCGATGTACTCTTCAAGTATCGAGGGGGTCTACATAGTCAATTATGAAAGCAAGTGATGCTCTTTAATCCCAAGACAATTGATAAGGCCTATGTGCAAGCAAAATACCTAGAGAATATAGGCCATAAGAAAGGAAAAGCAAGTGGTTCTAAATATAAAATGAACCAAGGCACTTCCAAGGAGGGGAAGAATACGTGGAAAGGAAAAGATAAGAAGACTACAACCATGACACATCAATGCAAGGATCCAAATAATGATTGTAATCATTGTAACATCGATGGTCACACAAAAGAAAAGTGTTGGAAATTACATCCATAGATGAACCCTAGGAACTCCAAGAAGGATGCCAAGAAGAAGAACCTTCTAGCCACGGATTCAAGAAAACAAGTAGGGAGCAACTCAGATGTCTATGAGATGATTGTCTGCACTTTAGTATAGAAGGAGGTGAATCTGAGTACCCTTCGAAAAAAGAAAGAGAAGGAGATGAAAAAACTTTTCCATATCAAGATCCAAATAAAAAACACCAAAGTAGATGCTCTATTCAATTTTGGTTCACAAGCCATCCTTTTAGTATCTGATTTGGTCAACAAGTTTGGGTTAGAGGTTCATGATCATCCTAACCCCTATCCATTGGGATTCGTAAATAAGGATACAAATATCAAGGTCACAAAATAGTGTAAGATCAAACTTGTTGTAAGTGTAAATTTTGTTGATGATGTGGAGATAGATGTAGTACCCTTTGATGTGTGTGGTGTGGTGTTTCGAATACCCTACTTGTATATGAGGGATGTAGTATTCCTGAAGAGAGAAAACCAGTTCTTCCTAATCAAGGATGGGAAGTCATTCATCATTAATGCACATAAAGGTAAACCAAATATATCTCTGGTAAGCGTGAATCAAGCCAAAAGGTTGATTAATGCAAGTAAGAAATATGTTTTACTTTTCTTATGAGAGAATCAGTTAGGTGATGAATCAGTAAGAGTAAAGGAACCCATTAAGGATGTACCAAAGAGAAAAACATTAGTTGGAGGATTTGCTACAGGAATACACAGGAGTGTTTTAGGATCCTAAAAGGATACCACCTAAGAGGGAAGTAGATCATGAGATGCAATTGTTTCTTGACTCACTATTTGAAAATATTCAGTTCTATAAACAATCTATTTTGGAAGCAGATGAAATAAAGAAGCATTTTCTAGAGCAGAGAGTGATTTGACAAAGCACCTCACATTGTGGGTCACCTATCATGATCATACCCAAGAAGTATGGGACTTAGAGGATGTGTATAAACTACATATATTTGAACAAGATTACACTTAAGAATCAATACCCTCTTCCCATGACTGATGATTTGTTAGTCTAGTTGCAGCATGCAAAGTACTTCACCAAGTTGGATCTCAAGTTGGGATACTACCAGGTACATGACAAAGAAGAAGACACATAGAAGACCACCTTTTAGAAAATGCAAGGTTTGTATGAATGATTGGTCATACCTTTTGGTTTATGTAATGCACCAACTACATTTATGAGAATAATGAATGATGTTTTGCACCCATATTTAGATTCAATTATTATAATTTATTTGGATAATATACCAGTTTATAGATTTATCTATGAGGAGCACATTTCACATCTCAAGCAGGTGTTAGAGACTTTGAAAAAAACATCAATTGTTGGCGAATCTCAAGAAATGTGAGTTTTCTTAATAGTCATTGGTGTATGTTGGGTGTGTGATAAGTGGAGTGAAACTCAACATAGACCCTACAAATATGGAGGACATTATAAGGTGGTCGATTCCTACTAATGTCACTTAAGTTAGGAGATTTGTTGGGGTGACATAATACCTATATAATTTTATTGCTTTCTTTTTAGTGGTGGCCACACCAGTCCACTCCATAACAATGAGCATAATAGTTTCCAATGGGGAAAGAATTTATAGAAATATTTCAATGAGCTAAAATGAAATATTAGTTAAGCACCAATTCTTACATTGCCTAACTTGCAGAATCCTTTCAAAGTGGAGACAGATGCAAGCGAGTATGCCATGGGAGCAGTTTTGATGCAAGGAGGTAAGTTGATATGCTATCACTATGAAATGTTTGATGGGGGAGTCCTAAAATACCCTACCTACGATAAGGAACTCTATGCCTTGGTTCAATCCATTAATAAGTGGAATAATTATCTGATGGGTAAGGAAACCATTATCCACATAGATCATCAAACACTATAGTATTTACATGCATAGATTAAGTTGCAGTGAATCATACATTACAATTGGATGGTTTTTTTGCAACAATTTCATCTAGTCTTCAAGTATAAGATAGAAAACATTGATAAGTTGGAATACATGCTTTCACTACCACCCACATTCAATATTACATCTCTAGGAGCTCTTATGTGCATGTAATATTTTACCTATGATGCATAAAAAGAGGTATACACAAAATATGTAGACTTCAAGGAGGTGTTTCAACAAATATTAGGTCAATTTCATGTAGAAGAAGGTAACAGTAAGGTTGACTATCATCTCCACAATAGGTTACTCTAGAATCTAGACAAGCTCTGCATTCCTAAAGGTGAAATATTACAACTTATCAGAGAGGCACACACCTCCAAAGTTGGAGGGAATTGTGTTGTTGGGAAGACGATTGTCAACTTACAAAAGTATGTGTATTGGCTCAAAATAGAAGAAAATGTATCATAATGTATTATAATATGCATACTTTGTTGTACCAATAAGAATGGTCATAGAACTAAAGGTCTATAACATCCTTTACCTATACCCACTCAACCTTGGGAAAGCATTTCCATGGATTTTATGGGTAGGTTACCAACCACTATGAAGGGAGATGACTATTTATTTGTGGTAGTTTACAGTTTCAACAAGATATTCATTCTTATGCCTTGTAAAAAAACCATCAAATGACAAGAACCAATGCACATGTTCTTTTTGTAGGTCTAGGTTCACTTTGGGATATCAACAAGAGTCATCTTAGGAAATGATACTGTATTTCTTAGTACCTTTTGGAATACATTTTTCGAGAAGATGGAAACTAACTTGAATAGACCTACAATGTTGATGTATATGTAACTTCAGAATGTATTCACTTGTATATTTCATGTATTGTACCCCGATGTTTATTCCGAGAAGTATCTGTAATGTAATTGATTCATGTCATGCCTCAATGTTCCTATCAGGAGATTCTATAATGTAAACAAGTCATGTCAAGTCAATGTGGGTAACCCTCCTATTGATCAAGGGTTAAAGTCCTCACAGTTCCAGGGCACTAGGGTTATTATACTCTCCTACAGAAGTCGGCCCTAGTAGGGTTTAGTCAAGTTAGGAATCAATATAAATAGAGAGCTAGCCTCTCTATTTAATACACACTCAGTTGTAGCACATAACTGAGGAAGAAGAAGACACCAGGGCTAGGAAGAAAGAGGTTACTGCTGTCGGGAGATCATCTTACTGTTTTGGGGTTTTACTTTTGGGGTTGATTCTATCTCTGAGAAAGTTGCGGGGTTTTTTCCATTTATGGTTTCCCCGAGGAAAAACACTGTGTTCATTGTCCCTGGTGTTTGATTGTTGTGCTTGTTATTCTCTCAGTTAAATATCCTAACATAATGCTAGCTTGAATGATAAAATCCAACATGGTATCAGAGCTAACTTGAGAAGAAGACACTGTGCAACTGCGGGAACTAGGGCTTCCTATTTTGTGGTTCTCTCTCCACAGATTTTCAGCAAAAGAAGGTTGGAATAAATCACCTCCATAGGGTGCATCTTTCCGTCGAAGCAGAATCCAATTCTGAGGTTTTTCAGTTTTGGACCCGACACTGCTACTGGAAATTAGGGCTTTCCACAGAAGTGGAATTTTTCAATGAGCCCAGGCCTGGATTGATCTCCTCCTCAAAATAGAAGTTTAGAGATCAAGATCAAAGCATTTGGTTGGACATAACTTCGAAAAAGTAAAAACCTAATATGCTCCTAAACCAGCACTGCAGAAATTTAGCTCCAAATCCAGATCCGACATCTTGACCTAGTAAGATCTAAATATTTTGTATTTCCATTTGAGATTCTCAGTTAAGACGTCTCATCATACCAAGCTTGATGAAAATCTTGAGGGAGCTGATAACTTCCGAGCCTGGAAGTATAGGATTTCCCTGGTCCTCGAAGAAAATGAGTTGGACTCCTATATCAATGAGGAGGTTCCAGTTCCAGAGGGAGATGAGGCTAAGGCTTACATAAGAAGAAGTTGGTTATGGCAAAGAGGATCATTGCTAATTCGATCAAGGATCACCTCATCCCACAGGTGTCCTCCCTAAAGACACCTAAAGCTAAGTTTGATTCCCTAACCAAATTATTTGAAAAGAAGAACATAAACCCAGAGATGACTCTATTAAACCAACTAAAGAATGTAAAGATCCAGAATGCAGAGGTTGTGATGACCACCTTGAATGGTCTCCCTAGATCATGGGACTCCTTTATTCAAGGGATATGTGCCAGAAAGAAGTTAGTCAAGTTCAGTAGACTATGGGAAGAATGCTCTCAAGAAGAAGCTCGGATAGCAGCTCGAGAAGAAAAGATGGGAAGTGAAGATCAAGACCTCACAGTTCATTCCAAGAAAAGAAAAAGAAGTTCTCATCACTCCAGAGGTAAGCATTTCTATAAAACTAACTCTAGAAAATATTTGTCTAGAAGAAAATGTTATACACGTGATGAAGTAGGACACTTTGCAAAATATTGTCCTAAAAGACAAAATAATAAAAAGGGAAACAAGAGAAGACATCATACTCATGCTACAGAGGATGATGAACCATCCAAGAAGAGAACCAGATATGAAAGTGAAGATTCTTCAAGTGATGAAGAATATGTCTTGATTTCTGCTCTCACGGGAAACATCACACATGGAAGCAATGATTGGCTTATAGACAGTGGGGCTTCCAAATAGATGATAGGATTCAAAGAGTCCTTTGTAAAACTTTTAGAACATGAATCACCTCACAAGGTGAAACTTGGAGATGACTACCAGTATCCAATAAAAGGTAGTGGGGAATCCTCCTATAATCTAGAATCTAGAAAGTCTATGAAGATGCAAGATGTATTGTTTGTACCGGGACTCAAGAAGAACCTTCTCTCCATATCTGCATTAGATGCAAAAGGCATGAGGGTTGCATTTATAGATGGCCAAGTTATCATGTGGCCAAAGGGAAAGACTATTAATGATGCAGTAGTGATTGGGGAACAAGAAGGAGGTCTATGCAAATTGAAGGGCCATCCAAAACAAGTCTTGGTCCATGACACAGTAGAGACAAATGAACTTTGGCATAGAAGTCTTGCACATGTACATTACAGAGCACTACCGCTTGCAAGCAAAGCTATTGAAGGTCTTCCAGAAATTCAAGCAAAACATGATGGGGTCTGCAAAGGATGTGCGAAAGGAAAGAATACAAAGAAGACATTTCCGAGTAGCGAGAGCAAAGCAAAAAGAATCTTGGAAATCATCCACTCCGATGTATGCGGTCCAATGTCATCAAACTCACTAAATGGGTATGTATACTATGTTTCTTTTATTGATGACTTTTCTAGGAAGACATGGATTTACTTCATGAAGAACAAAGATGAAGTATTCAGCAAGTTCAAGGAATTCAAAGCCTTGAACGAGAATCACACAGAAAAGAAGATCAAGACCTTTTGATCAGATAATGGTGGAGAATTCACATCAAAATAATTCAAAGAGTTATGCAAAGACTTAGGGATTAAGAGGGAGTTGTCCACTCCTTATAATCCACAACAAAATGGGATTGCAGAAAGGAAGAACATAACTATCATGGAAGCTGCAAGAGCTATGCTTCATGATCAAGATCTTCCTATGCATCTATGGGCAGAAGCTGCCAGAACAACGGTGTATGTACATAATCGTACTCCACACGGAGTACTCAAGAACAAGACACTCGAAGAAGTCTTTTTCAGCAAGAAACCAGAAGTCAGCCATCTCAGAATATTCGGTTGTCGAGTGTACATACACATTCCAAAAGAGAAGAGGACTAAATTAGATCCTTCAAGAAATAAGGGTATATTTGTGGGATACTCTAAAAGCTTGAAGGCTTACAAAATATATTTTCCAGGATTCAAGAAGATCGACATCAGTAGGGATGTGACATTTGATGAAGACTCAGCTTACAACAAATCTAGAAAGAGACCTGCTGAAGAACATGAATAAGCAGAAGCACCTAGAATTCATGATACAATCATGAATGAAGTAGCTCAAGAAGAAGATCGATAATTTGAAGAACCTCAAGAACCTATAGATCCACCTCAGGAGAAGAATCCTCATAAGAGGAAACCTGCTTGGGTACGAGAAGCTATCCAAGGTGTGGAAAGATATGGGGCTCCAGTAGAGAATCACAGAGAAAGAAAGAGGACCATATCCTGCTCTGGGTATGTAGCATTACTATGTGATTTCATCAATAAAGAACCTTCCAATTATGAAGAAGCGGTAGAACGGAAAGAATGGAAGGATGCTATGATCGAAGAATATCAATCGATCATGAAGAATGACGTTTGGGATGTTGTCCCAAGACCAGAAGGGAAGTCGGTTGTAACTTCCAAATGGATCTACAAGATCAAGCATGCTGTAGATGGTAGCATAGAGAAATATAAAACAAGATTTGTTGCTCGTGGTTTTTCCTAGAAAGAAGGAATAGATTATGAAGAAACTTTTACACCTGTATCCAGATACACTTCCATCAGATCAGTACTTGCTCTGGCTACAGTGATGAAATAGGAAGATACACCAAATGGATGTCAAGACTGCTTTCTTGAATGGTGTAGTAGAAGAGGAAGTGTATGTGGAACAACCACTTGGTTTTGAGACACATGACAGGGAGTCTCATGTATGTAGATTGAAGAAAGCCCTGTATGATTTGAAACAGGTACCCAGGACATGGTATAGAAGAATTGACAGCTTTCTATCCATTTTGGGATTTACCAAGAGTAAAGTAGATTCCAACCTTTACTACAAGGTTGAAGATGGCAACCCAGTGATGCTCCTACTGTATGTAGATGATTTGTTTGTAACAGGTATGGATGGGTTGATTACTAATACAAAGAGAAAGCTTGTTGCCAAGTTCGAAATGAAGGACTTGGGTATGATGCATTCTTTTCTAGGCATGGAGGTGTGGCAGAATGCGGATGGAATTTCCCTGGGACAATGGAAATATACAGTAGAGATCCCAAAGAGATTCAGGATGATGGACTGCAAGGCCATGACCACACCTATGGCATCGAACCTGAAGCTATTGAGTGATGCTTCATCAGAAGCGGTTGATGCCATGATGTATCGTCAAATGATTGGGTCCTTGATGTACCTGACGAACATGAGACTGGATATTTTCTTTGCTGTGAAAACCTTGAGCCAGTTCTTGACAGATCCGAGACATGTTCACTTGATTGCTGCAAAGCATATTCTGAGGTACCTGAGGGGTTTAGTTGATTATGGGTTCAAGTATGATGTGAATCAAAATATTAACCTAGAGGGTTATGTTGATTTAGACTGGGAAGGTAGTGCCATCGATATGAAGAGCACTTCAGGGTGTTGCTTCAGTATGGGATCAGGTGTGATCTCTTGGTTTAGGAGGAAGCAATCCTGTGTGGCACTGAGTACAGCTAAAGCAGAGTATGTCGCAGCTTGTTCAGCTAGTTGTGAGGCAGTATGGCTGAGGAAGCTACTGTTTGATTTATTTGATCTCCAGTTGGATGCTACTTGTATATATTGCGACAACCAAAGTTGTGTGAATTTGTCGGAGAACCTGGTGTTCCATGACAAGTCGAAGCATATCGAGGTCAAGTATCACTATATCAGGGATATGGCGCAGAGAGGAGTAGTGAAGCTCCAGTATGTTGCGACGGACGAACAGATAGCTGATGTGTTGACAAAGCCATTGGCCAGAGTGAAGTTTGAGTACTTTAGGGAGAAGCTTGGTGTTCTCCAGGTCAAGATTTCCCCCAAGGGGAAGTGATGAGTCCGTGAGCCATTTTGACATGGTTAGAGGATTGGTTCCTTCCATGGTCAGATGTAAGGGCTGGGCCATTCTGTCATGGTGAGAGGATTGGTTCCTTCCATGTCAGATATGCATGCTGGCCATTCTGATGTGACTGTAGGATTGGTTCCTACATGATCAGATATAAGGGCTATTGCCATTCTTTGAATGGAGGTACCTGTTCAGTTACCAGGAAAACTCAGTTTAGGACTGGGGGCCATTTTGATATGACTGTGAGATGTATTCTCACATGATCAGATATGAGTGCATGGCCATTCTAATGTAATTGAGGTATGTGTTCCCAATTGATTAGATATAAGGGTTGTTGCCATTCTGTCATGGTGAGAGGATTGCTTCCTTCCATGTCAGATGTGAGTGCTGGCCATTCTGAATTAGGGTCAGATGTAAGGGCTACCGCCATTCTGTCATGGTGAGAGGATTGCTTCCTTCCATGTCAGATGTGAGTGCCGACCATTCTGACTTAAGGTCAAATGTAAGGGCTACCGCCCTTCTGTCATGGTGAGAGGATTGCTTCCTTCCATGTCAGATGTGAGTGTCGACCATTCTGACTTAGGGTCAGATGTAAGGGCTACCGCCATTTTGTCATGGTGAGAGGATTGCTTCCTTCCATGTCAAATGTGAGTGCCGACCATTATGACTTAAGGTCAAATGTAAGGGCTACCGCCATTCTGTCATGGCGAGAGGATTGCTTCCTTCCATGTCAGATGTGAGTGCCGACCATTCTGACTTAGGGTCAGATGTAAGGGCTACCGCCATTTTGTCATGGCGAGAGGATTTCTTCCTTCCATGTTAGATGTGAGTGCCAACCATTCTGACTTAGGGTCAGATGTAAGGGCTATTTCCATTCTGTCATGGTGAGAGGATTGCTTCCTTCCATGTAAGATGTGAGTGCCAACCATTCTGACTTAGGGTCAGATGTAAGGGCTACCGCCTTTTTGATGAGTCAAGGTCAAATGTGAGTGCCGGCCATTATGCCTTAGGATCAGATATAAGGGCTACTGCCATTCTCTGAATGGAGGCACCTAGTCAGTTACCAAGAAGCCTCAGTCGAGGACTGAGTGCCTTTCTGACGAGTCAAGGTCAGATGTGAGTGCTGTCCATTTTGACTTAGGGTCAGATATAAGGGCTACCAAAGACCTACAAGGAGGTAGTCCTACAACCAGCATGAAAAAGGGTTGGCTCTATAGAACTTCCTGTGATGAGAAGAAACATGATATAGCACATATGATGATGACCCAATGATGATCTAGATCGAGCTATGATTCAGATCCAGTTACGATGTTTCCAAGATGATCCAGATCGAGTGATGATACAGATCCAACAGTGATGATCTAGATCCAGCAGTGATGATCTAGATCGAGTGATGATCCAGATCCAGTGATGATGATCCAGATCTAGTGATGATGATCCAGATCGAGTGATGATCTAGATCCAGTGATGATGATCCAGATTGAGTAATGATCCTAATCCAATATGAAGAAGACTTGAAGATGCAGATGACGAGATGAGCCAGAGAAGAAGACCAGTGCTAAAAAATTGTGATGAGAGAATACCTTCCTAGTTAAGAGGGAGTGTTGATGTATATGTAACTTCGGAATGTATTCACTTGTATATTTCATGTATTGTACCCCTATGTTTATTCCGGGAAGTATCTGTAATGTAAACAAGTCATGTCAAGTCATTGTGGGTAACCCTCCTATTAATCAAGAGTTAAAGTCCCCGTAGTTCTGGGGCACTAGGGTTATTAGATTCTCCTAGAGAAGTTGGCCCTAGTAGGGTTTATTCAAGTCAGGAATTAGTATAAATAGAGAGCTAGCCTCTCTATTTAATACACACTCACTCACACTCAATTTTAGTGCATAGCTGAGGAAGAAGAAGACACAGGGGCTAGGAAGAAAGAGGTTACTGCTATCGGGAGATCATCTTATTGTTTTGGGGTTTTACTTTTGGTGCTGATTCTATCTCTGGGGAAGTTGTGGGGTTTTCTCCATTTATGGTTTCCCCGAGGAAAAACACTGTGTTCATTGTCTCTTGTGTTTGATTTCTGTGCTTGTTATTCTCTCAATTAAATATCCTAACATAATGCTAGCTTGAATGATAAAATCTAACATACAACATTCCATCCACATACATATGGGAAGATAGAAGTAGTCAACAAGAATTTGGTGAAGCTTTTGAGGGGTTATAGTAATTGAGCATATGAATAATTGGGATGAAAATCTGATCTATATTCAACACTCTTATAATAGAGTAGTCAACGCTTCCATCGGTAGGTACCCTTTGAAACTTGTTTTGGATATCTCCCTCCTTCACCTCTAAATTTTGTATAGCTCATCTCCCAGGGCCTTATATGTTTTTCTACACTCTGAAACCTTTCCAACAATGTAAGAGTCACCCCAATCAGAGTCTGTATGAGGAATTTAAGCCTCCTATAAGGTGACCTATCCAATTGACCACCATAGTAATGAGTGGATTCCACATCAACTCTCATTCCCCACACATGTGGATCTATCCACATGTGTAATTTCAAAAATAGTCTAGAGGGTCCAAAACCCTAACCCTAATTAAGAAATGAGTCATGTACAAACCAACTAACCCTAGATGGCTACCAAGCTACGTTAAATATCATTCCATTAGGAGGAGAAGGGGTTCCATTATGTTGATTTTATTGTATTTTTCTATAGTTGAACAACAATAAGAGAGTGGATATTAGAAAAAAAAAGATGAAGTAGGAGATCGTGTAGTAGTCATCCAGGCCACAATGTCAAAGGTAAATCCATAGTGAATACCACTTTCTCCATATTTACATTACATATTGGAGAAGAAAAGAGCAAGGCATAGTCCTCACTTCTGGATGGGATTTTAGCCATAGTGGGTTTTCCCAGGGTATATATCAAGTTATTCATGTGGATATGTTGTTTTTAACGAGTTATGTTTTTTTCATTTCCAATTTATTTATCATTATGTGTAACAATGATAACATAATGGATTAAATTGCAATATCTATTATGACGAACTGTACTAGTGGAATATCCCTGATAGTTTATGGATCATATTATATTGAAAGACAAAGTCACCTCTATATAAATTCACTACCCACTAATGTTCAATAAATCTCACACTATGACTAGAGCAAAAAACTATGTATTCATAAGCATAATTATGAAATTTTAACACACTAACATTAAATCAATTTACCACCCTAGAATCAAACATCGATGCATATATAAACACAATTATGAGAATTTAATTTAAATTGGAAAATAGTCATGTCAATTTTTTTCCTCAAACAAGTGGTACATTGCTACATCAGGGATATGATAATTTTGTTTACAACTTTGCATAAAAAACATGTATACATATAAGGAAAATAAATGAATTTGACATCATAAGTCGATTGAACTTTTTTCAATGCCCTCCTCATTTTTTGAACCCTCCTCATTGCCTCTCTACAAAAACATAATAAAATAGCATGAGTTCAATAAAATTAAAAAAAAATGCTAAAACTTAAAGATGTAATAAAAAGCATATAAATTAAACAATTTCCAATAAAATTCCTCTGAGTCACCCCTACTATCGTTAGTGTGGAAGAATATAGTATATTTAAATTAATGAATGGATAATTTAAACTATATACAAGCTAAACAATAAACACATAATTAACAATTAATTACATTGCGCATGGTATCCAAATCTTCCACCATTCTTTTGTAACCATTCTTCGTGGCATACTTTAGTTCTTCTAAAATGGGCTAATGACAACAGTTGTTTAATTGTAGGTAATAAGAGAAAACCATATTTAATAATCACATATATTAATCTTGTATATTAACATAATAAATGAGATTTTATTGATACACTTTAAAACCACTCTCTTTGCAGACTTCTCAACTTGACATAAAATTTGTACAAAATAATTTATTTGTATCCCTTCATTCTTATAGATGAGAAAATATAAGATTAGTTAACTTTATCGATGTTCAACAAATGACCACAAAAGTAGGTCAATTGTACTACAAGATTATATCATTTAAAGATAACAAGTCAAAAACATATCAAAATAAATACCTATGGGCATATCAAAATCAATAATTTCAAACATATATTGTTTTTACCTTTTTTGCTTTTTGTTGAGGTGTCTTAGGGTCCATTCCTTATACGTTCTTCTCTTCATTGATTCTTTGGAACTCTCTGAAATCATTCATCATTTTCTTTTAGATACGGTTTTGTTAACATTAGATGGTCATAGTGTTTGTCTTGCTAAATGCGCCTTGAGATGTTCTTACTAAACTAGGTCAAAAACATGGAAAATAAAGTCACTTATAAAAATGAATTATAATATGTAATGAAATATAAAAGGTTAAGGACCATGGTATTTTTTAGGGAATTAAATATTATACCTATGTGTAGTATTATAGGTGACTATTTGGATAGAAAAATTATACATATAGATATAGGTGAATATCCAGTAAAAAAACATATAATATACTATTAAAAATTGTAATGTTTTGCCAAATTTCAACAATTTAATTATATCTTATACAAAAATAAGCAAAATTTTAAGTTAACTGGCGATTATATTTTTTTAAATGACAAAAAATAGCCAAGTGAAAAAAATTCTCCCTTGAGAATACCTTATTAAGGGCTAGAAACATGAGCGTGACTTACATCAAAGATTAATTTGAACATATTTCACCTAATGTGGTCTCTCCTATTGATAATTTATGAGAATCTATAAAGGGTCCATTTATCATTGAATCATAAATTTGGGAAGCTTGTATGCAAATGTTGGAATTCTCTTTGCTTACTATCACTAGTAACTTATTTATGCCCACTTTTGAGGTTTTCTTTCAATCATTCTTGGCGGACTATGGAAAAAATCTCATTATAGACAATTGTACCACTAACAAATTTCAAAATCTACCCTTCATCAGTAACTTGTATCTCTTCATCATTGAATAGGTTTTAATTTATTTTTTTTAATATTTTTTTATATTTTGTTGATGAAAGATATTTTTGTCTATATTCATCCCCATATTGGCTCTCTATGCAAAAAACATTAATATGAACATGATAGAATGACTAAGTGCAATGAAAAGATAATATAAATTTGGATTTAATCACATGCTAAATTTCTCTGAAAAATGGAGGATAAATTGTACCATCCTTAGATCCACTATGACTAAGACCTTTGGAACTTTCTCCCAACTACATTGAATATAAGTAATCCATATCTAATGGTTGTTTCTCCTGTTTGGTTATATAATCTTTAGAAACAATGTAAGTTTTTTTTTAATCAAATATTTATGCAACATAAAATAGAGTGTAATAAGTAATATTTAGAATTATAATTGTAGCTCTTCATGAAATGGATACATTTATTTCAGTATTATATAACAGTCATAAAATATGCAATTACAACACACCGAGGTCTTTTCGTTATTGTTTCATTCATTGGTTACAATCTTTTAATACACTTTATTCTCTCATATTCCTTTTTTTTACTACATCTAGCTTCATCATCTAACAACTCTTTGCTAGAATCCATATGACTTGAAGATATACTATACTGACACACAACTAAGTTAAGTACATAAAATCCATGGAATAAAATATATGCATAATTTTCTATGAACATTAAAAATATACATGCATAACATCAATATAAATAGAAGCATTGCGAGACTAACCCTTTAACATTGTCGGTTCATTAATGAGTTAGTGACAAACAACATATTAGTGTTACTAGTTAACATTGCTTTATCAAACAATTTGGCTTAACCTCCTATTGAAATTTATGAAAAGTAGCCAAGAAAAAGTGCCAGTATTCAATAATGAAAACTAGTAATTTTTTTGTTGTAGAATAAGTGTTTTGTAATACATGAATTCTAACTTGTCTAGTAACCTTTTTTATTGTAGAATAAGTGTTTTGTAATACATGACTTCTAATTTGTCTTTTGTCATGGAAAATTGATCCATCTTTAACATTTGTTTCTTGTAAAACTACACTATGGCATCTCTCCATTCATAATTTTGGGTTGATTTTAGTGAGTGTTTTTATTTCTATCCTTGAGAATTATGAGTATGGATTCCATTTATATAAATGTAATGAAATTAAACAGAGATTATGTAATAATATCAAAGTATCTCATATCTGGGATAGCTTTGGTAGTTTTGAATTTCAACATATTATGGAAAATACCATTTTTATTTTACTCGTTAAAGCGAACAATATAGGCTCATATATATTTAGGTATTTTAACTTTAAATTACAAAACATTACGAGCTAACTTTTGTAATTTTTTTGACAAGTTTATTAAATTCAATATCTATATTTAGTAAGTAATTCTTATTGGCAAATATTATGTAATATGGTCAAAGTATCTCATATCTTGGATAGCTTTGGATTTGGTAGTTTTGAATTTCAACATATTTAAGTTATGGAAAATACCATTTTTATTTTACTCAAAGCGAACAATATAGGCTCATATATATTTAGGTGTTTTAACCTTTAAATTACAAAACATTAAATTCAATATCTATATTTAGTAAGTAATTCTTATTGGCCTTTGTAGTTACGAAGTTCATGTAAGATGAAAATGATAAATAAATTAAGGCTATGAGAAAAGTCAACCATATCTTGCAGAGTTGGACCTGAAACCGAAGGAAATAGAACACTAATAAGATGAACAGTTTAGATGCTACATCCCTTTATCACATTCTTTTAATATCGAGGAAGATAAAAGTAAATTGTGACAAAGAACTAAGAACATAATCTTGTACCACTGTCTCTCAAGATATGCAATTATTTGATATGTTATCTTATATTTGTTCGAATGAAATGGTTATATTATATTTGATTTATGTTATTTTTAATTATATTTAATAATTAATTGATTAATAATGTTAATGTTAATGTTAATATTATGATTAAAATTAATAAATAATAATATTTTTAAAATACATTATTATTAAACCTAATTTAATTTTATAAATTTATAATTCTTAAATTTCCACAATTTAACATTGAAATTTTATTATGTTTGATTTACGTTATTTTAATTTATATTTAATAATATTAAATTAGTAATATTAAATTAATAATTAATTAATAATATTAATATTAACACTAACATTTATATTAACAACATAATCTTTGAGGAACATTATAATTTGACATGATTCCACGAAGATGAATGCTCCAATGCAACATAAGCACTAAGGAACATAACACATTTGAAATAATGCTTTATGAGCATTGCATGTAACATAAACTCAACCAAGATCTATGTCACAATATCACATTACCATGCTTAACCTTCTCAACCGTAGTGAGTATGGTCAACCATGGTTAATCATTGGACAACCTAAGTCAACCATGGATAGCATAAGTCAACCATAATAAACATCAAAATACATTGAAACATCGCAATAAATCATAATGATTCAAGAACATCGTAATGAAACATAACATTTCAAGAGCCTTGTAAGCAAACATACCCATCGTTAAATGTTGCAATGTGACATAACCAAGTTCAACTATTGCCGTGCTATTGTCCTCCTTAACAAACATAATCAACCATGGTAAAACATCCTCAACCATGGTCAAATATGGTCAAACATCCTCAACCATATTCAACAATGGTAAACTAAATGTTAACTATAGTTAATCAATGTCAGCCATGATCAACCATAATCAAGTATAGGCAACCATGGTCAACAACATAAGGGTGAGTGCATGAAGTTGGTGGACCTTTTAGATGCAACTGGATTTTTCGAAAACTAATCATGTTTATGCCATAAAATTTTCTTTTCTCAACAATTTCATAAAAATATTGTACATCGCACAACTAGACACTTACCACTACACGCTATAAAAAAATTCAATCCATCATCACTACATTAAGACCTTGAAAAGATGCACAAACACTTGCCCCACTAATTTCAAGGTATGCTCACTTAAATTATTTTTAAAAATATTTAAAAGGACTAATTTTATTTTGAAAACTAGTGTTGCACTAGTACTATTTGTTATCTACATATTTGCAAATTCTCATGTATTGATTCCATCAATTAGGCATTCAAAGGATGCACTAACATGGACATATACCTTATCATTTACTAAAAAAATAAAATGTTAATGTTATATAAAAATCAAAATTGAGTTAGTTGTGAACATTTTCAATAAATAAAATTATATATTTGGAAATGTGATTAAATTTCCTATGTTTCAATTTTTAACTGGAAGCAATATTAACTGTGTAGGTATGTCAACCATAGAGAACCATGCACAACCATAATCAACCTTGGTCAAACATGCACAACCAAATTTCAGCCATGGTTAAACATGCGCAACCATAGATAAACAAAAATCAGCCATGCACAAACATAAAGAATCAAAAGTCAAACATGCACAACGATAGTGAACCAGAATTCAATTGTAATACCCCCTTGTAACATTTTAAAGTAAATCTATTTAAGTTTTAATAATGAGACAGGAATTAACAATTTTGTAGAAGTTTATGTTCTTAATACAAATATGAAAATTTGGAATACAGAAGTTGAGCAACCATACAATTAATTGACAGAAATATGAGTTTATGGTAGTAACTAAATCCTCAGGTATCTTTACAAAGACAAGGGATCAGTACTGGGGAAGGAGTTAGTTATTAGCTATAAAATTCCTAGGCAGAGAAAGGGAGAGCATGCTAAAACAAAGAGAATATAGAAAAGATAAAAAAAGGCATATTTGCCAAGGAACACTAGGAAGGGTGTAGGCTCTAAAGAATGTTTGAGAAAGAATACAGTGCTGATAGTGAATATCCGAGGGATGCTAGGATCTGAAGGGGAACCAAAGTTAGCATGTTACAGTGCTAGGTTCCGCAATAACTAACTATGTTCACCATACTAGTGGTAACTTGAAGGCCGAGGAAAGTAGGTTATAAACTCATAATTTTGGGCAAGGGGGTAGAGACCTTTTATACTGAAAAATTTCAAGGATTTCCTAAGGCTGGGTGGTGTGTGGTTGTCATCTTTCAATTTCCAAGAAAAATTTACAGATATGTTGTATTTGTAACTAATCCCTTGGTTGAATTATATTTCTTTTATTTCTGAATAGTTTACTATGTTTGAAGATTTGTGGAATATAGAAAGTATAGATTAGTATTTGAATTATTAATATTTATTTTGATCTTAGAATATTGTTTATATTGATTTTTAGTGTAATATGATAGTCATAATCGAAAACAAACCATTAATTGTTACTAAACACATAACTAAACCCTATTTTATTAGTTTGTGGATACAAATAAGAAAACCCTATTTTAACTTTAGGTATTCTCAAATTCTTGAAAACCCACTGTAAATTCTTTCATGGGACAGATCTACAGGAAAACAAACAATAGTGATAAAATTTAAGTACGTTCTTTAACTAAAAGAAGGATCTAGGGTTAATACACTTTGATGAATTATTGTAAAAATGGTACCACTCTTTTTAACGAACACACAATCGAGTTATCAATCAACATTTGTAGGTTAAATCAAGAAAAAATTACACATATAGTCCACATTGATGTAAAAGAGAATCGTAATGCAAACCACATAGTTGTAGCAAAGTAACGTAATACTTCCACAGGGTGGTAAAAGAGAACCGTAAAACAATCCATGAGTGGTAAAAGAAGACTATAAAACAAGACTAAATGTCCACTAAACCGTAATCTCCAAATAATAAAATAATGGAGTTAACCCTTCACGACCACATTAAATTGATACATTCCTTCTCGAAACACAGGTTTAGTGTAATCAAAATTAAGTCGAGGCTGCTAAGTAGATACATTTTCCCAGGTAAATGGTATAGACTTTAAACCATAACATTTCCTTCCAGGTAGGAAGAAACATAGATTTTGAAGCTCCATTATGTTAATTTTTTTTAATTTCTTAGATGATATTAAAAATAAAAATCAATAGTAGGATCACTGAAAGAAAAACAAGCAAAACAACACAAAGAAAATAAAGATTTTCCTTGAGGAAACCACTAGGGAGAAAACCACACAAAACTTCCTCAATATAGAACTCAACCAGAGCAGTGTAAAATCCCAAACAACTGCTTCTCTCTTCTTCGCTTTGCACTTATTCTTCTCTCTCTTTCAAACTTGCTTGAGTGAGTGTGTACAAATGAAGGGGAGCAACTCCCTATTTATATTTGTATCTTGAATTGACCTATAACCTATCATGATCGACTTGTCTAATTGACAGGGATGACTTGTCTAGTAAGACACCAAAAATAATATTTATTATAATGACACTTGGGTACTATTGAACTGAATTACATCCAGAGGTTTACATTAATTCTTTCAATGACTATTACATGACCAAACTCATCTCTTGAAGGAGGAATACAATCAATACATCTAGAATATCTTCCGAAGTTGCCATACTTTAAGACCCCCTCTCAACTAGGAAGGTATTCAACCAAGGTAGCAACTACTACCACAACTATACATTTGACTAGTGATTCTCTATATGTCATAGGAAGTTTTGTAACACCATCACACATCTTCATCGTCAATATCAACATGAGAGCACTGGATCATCTTATGCAACCTCAGTATGTAAATAATGAATCATCTTCTATGTGTTATGGATCATCTTTTGCAACATCAATATGTGGATATTGAATAATCTTCTACAACATCAATATGTGGGTACTGAATCATCTTATGTGTGTACTATATCATCTTATACAATATCAGTATGTGGATACTGAATCATTTTCTATGTGTACTGGATCATCTTCTGCAATATCAATATGTGGTTACCGAATCATCTTTTGTCATATCAGTATGTGAATACTGAATCTTCTTCTGCCACATCTGTATGTGAATGCTGGAACGTCATCTGCAACATTAGTATATAAATATTAAAACAAAAACAACATCATTATCATGTTAGTGCTAAAACGACATCATCAATAAATTTTAGATCATCCTCTGCATTGTTAGCATTGAGATGCTGGAACATCATCAACATAAAAATGTTGAAACAACATCATGATCATTAGTATATAAATACCGAAACTATCTCATCAACATCACAACAATCATCATTATGAAAATATTGAACCTTCTATATTAGTATATGAATACTGAAACTATCTCATCAACATCACAACAACATCAGTATGAAAATAGTGAACCTGCTACATCGTGTTGAATTTTCATATGCTAAGCTAAATGATTAGTATTTCATTTCAATTTCATAAGAAAAGCATATAAATAGGATCACTGAAAGATAGACAAGCACAACCATACAAAAAGAACACAAAGCTTTATCCTGGGAAAATCCTAAAGGGAAAAACCTAGCAAAAGCTTCCTTAATATAGATGCCCCAAAAGATAAAAGGTAAAACCAAAAAGGAGATCAAAGACTGATCCTCATCCATCTCCAGCTACTCCTTTCTCCTCCACTAATGTGCTACACAAGTGAGAGTGTGTGTTGCAAATGAGGAGCGCCACACCTCTATTTATATTCATCCGTTCACTTTAATTATCAATTTCGACATGTAGGCTCGAGTTAATCATGTAGGTTCGAGTTACACATGTAGGATCAAGTAACCACACTGGGGTGCTAATGACCCACCTTTACAATTAGAGGGGACTACCTCACGACTCTTATTATTTCTTCCGATTAGAAGCATCGGAGCATAAAGTAATACAATTGGTTCTCCCGGTAGGACCATCGGGGACCACAAAAGATACATATAGAATATTCTTCGAAGTTACAATATTTCAACACTCCCCCTTAATGAGAAGGGTATTCTACAACAACATCAACAACAACAATAATAGGAGAGAAATAGAGTACACCATCGACATCATGAGGGTAACACATCTATAAATCATTGGAAGCTTTTCAACATCATGTAGTCTTCATCTTCAATCTTCAGTCTTCAGCAACATCAACACTTTGACCGCTTCGATCAGCAACAACTTTGACCTTTCGATCAACAACAACATCTTCAGTACTTTGACCTTTTGATAAGCAAAAAAATCTTCAGTCACTTCTAACCTTTCAATCAGCAACGACATCTTTAGCACTTTGACCTTTCGATCAGCAACATCATCATCATCATATTCTGATCCTTCAATCAACAACATCAGCAACATCATCATCATATTCTGATCTTTCGATCAGCAACATCATCATCATACTTTGAACTTTTGAACAACAACATCAGCAACATCACACTCTGATCTTTCAATCAGTACATCATCATCACATTCTAATATTTCGATCAATACGTCGTCATCATCACACTCTGATCTTTCGATCAGTATGTCGTCATCATCATATTTTGATCTTTCGATCAGTACGGCATCATCATCATCAGCAACAACCTGCAATCCACAACTCAAAGACAAAAAGTCTTTGGATAAATTTTGGACTTAAAGTCTAGGGATGATGCAATCCCACCACATTCTCGACAACCAAAGTCACCGGATTGATTACGGGAGAATCATTCCCTATCACTTTAGGACTAAGTCTAAGGATGATGCAATCCTACCACATTCTTGAGGACCAAAGTCACCGGATTGATTACAGGAGAATCAGACCCTATCACTTTAGGACTATGTCCAAGGATGATGCAATCCTACCACATTCTCGAGGAGCGAAGTCACCGGATTGATTATGGGAGAATCAGTCCCTATCGCTCTAGGACTAAGTCCAAGGATGATGCAATCCTACCACATTCTTGAGGACCAAAGTCACCGAATTGATTATGGGAGAATCAGTCCTTATCACTTTAGGACTAAGTCCAAGGATGATGCAATACTACCACATTCTCGAGGACCGAAGTCACTGGATTGATTATAGGAGAATCAGTCCCTATCACTTTAGGACTAAGTCCAAGGATGATGCAATCCTACCACATTCTTGAGGACCGAGGTCACCGGATGCATTATGGACAGATGTCCCGGGATGATACAATCCCTCTTCATTCTTGAGGACCGAGGTCACTGGATCACTTTAGGGAAAGTTCCCATGGATGATACAATCCCACTGCAACATCACTGCTCCCCCTTTCGGGGAAGGTCTTTCCGAACCACACCAAGCTTGTCTTGAAAGTGTTTGAACTTTACTCGGGACAGAGGCTTTGCCAACACATCATCATCTACATATTCAGTATGTGAATAATGAACTATCACCATCTATATCTCTAGTATGTGAATACTGAAAGCATCATCATTTATATCTTCAGTATAGAAATACTGAAAGCATCATCACCTCTATATTCAGTATAGAAATACGAAATCACCATCATCTGCATCTACAGTATGTAAATACTGAAACATCATCTATATCTTCAGTATGGGAATACTGAAACATCATCATCTCTATATTCAGTATAGAAATACTGAATCACCATCATCTACATCTATAGTATCATCATCTGCATCTTATCTCGTATGTAGAAATACCGGATTTCTATGTGTTACGACGGAACACAGGGTTCTCTGTCATCACAGCTCTGGTTATCACATAGAATCATTGTAGTGTCCATATTTAGGTCAAAGAGACCTGATATCAGCTTCATAAGACATATGCTTTCATAACTTAGTAGAGCAATCTGCTATGTATTCTTCTTGAGACGTGCTAAGAGAAACACTGGACTGTTTCCTGCTAAATCATGGACTCGTTACAGACCCCAAACAAAAGCATCTACCTGATGTGCTTTTCCTGTCTAAGATACTTCCAGCCCAATCTACATCTATTCAGTTATACAATCTGTAGTCATGGTTTCCATCATAGTATAGACCAAAGTCTATAGTCCCTTTCATATATCTCATCACATGTTTTGTGGCTATTAGGTGAACCCATCTAGGTTGAACTAGATACTGACTCAAAGTGTTCACAGCAAAATAAATGTCTGGTATGATATTTGTTAAATACATTTAACGACCCAATAATATGTCTGTATTGAGTCACATCCACTAACTCTGATGAGTCATCAGCTAACAACTTCTCGTTGGAATCCATGGGTGTGGCCATGGATTTGTATTCCAACATATCAAATCTTTTCAATATCTCTACTACATACTTTTCCTATTTGAGAAAGATTCCTTCTGATTTTTTCCATACTTCCAGACTTAGGAAATAATGCATTAACCCAAGGTCTTTCATCTAAAATTCTTCAGCAAGCTTCTTCTTGCATTCTATAATCTGTTTCTCATTCCTTGTCAGGAATAGATTATCCACATATAGTAATAGTGTGACATGTTAATTTTCTATAACCTTGAAGTAAAGGTTAGGATCGACTTTCATTAGGAAACTATCTATCCTTCCATACCAGGCTCTAGGAGCTTGCTTCAGGCCATAGAGGGCCTTCTTCAACTTGCATACGTGAGTCCATCTGTCTTCAACTTCAGATCCTTGTGACTAGTCTATGTATACTCTTCTTCAATCACACCATTCAGAAAAATTGTTTTCACATCCATTTGGTGTAAGTCCCACTTCATCATGGATGCAAGTGCCATGATAGCTCTAATCGAAGTATACCGTACTATTGGGGCAAATGTCTCTTCATCATTAATTCCCTCTTTCTGATAGAAACCTCTAGCCACAAGTCTTTCCTTACTTCTATCTGCAACATATTTTATCTTGCAAATCCATTTGGAAGATACCACATTCTTGCTTTATGGTTTGAGTACTATCATATTAGAGAGAATTTGAGGTCAAAAAGGGCTCCTAAGAGATGTAGTACAAAAATATAAGATATATTAAAATATTATGAGTTAGGAGTTTTATGGGGTAGGTATATATGACAACTCATCTCCTACACTACTTTTTATGCACAATATAAATAACCATGGTTGAGTTACTTTTCTAAATTGACTATAAATAAAATTAATAAAATAACTCTACAATGATGTGACTAAGATTCATTATAAATTCCCCAAAAAAATTATTGTCATTTAGTATTTATTATCTTGAACTTATATATGAAATTAAACAAAAAATTTATTTTTAGGAGTTATTTTTTTAATTTATGTTGACTTTTTATATTTAGTACATTTTTTCGTTAATTTTCTTTTAATGTGATTTAATTGAGATTTATTTACATGTAAAATTTTAACAATATTATTATAATATTTATTGCATTATTAGAATAAATTAATATCAAAATCATAATTTTTTTTTATATATTCATTTTATTGTAAATGAATGTTATAGTTAAATCTCTTATAGAAATAATATAAGACTTAATTTATTCTTAAATAAATTATTAAAAAAATATTTATACATTATGAAAATATGTCATATTAATATATAAGATTTTAATGTATATTGTTTTTAGCAATAAAAAAGTTACGTATATTTTTTTTTGCAATAGCAAATAATTCATCCTATTAACTGAATAAGTCAACAATTGTGTATAAATTCTTTTAATTTATTAGTTGATTTTAATGTATATTAATTTTTAGCAATAAAAAAATTGTGAATAAATAATATATCATATTAACTTAATAAGTGAATGGTGGTGCATAATTTCTTTTAATTTATTAGTTATTCTAATATTTTTTTATAAACGAAAATAAATTATTAAAAAAATATTTATACATTTCAAAAATATTTTTATAATATAAATACCTATCTAAGAAAATTATTTTCACTTCTTCCAACTAAAAAAATTATAAATACAAAATATATATGTAAAAAATCAATGTTACTAATTTGTTTAAAAAATGCGTCATAATACAGTTTTACACATTATGTTATAATTTCAAATTAAATATAAAAAATCAGTTTTACACATAATGCGTCATAATACAGTTTTACACATTATGTCATAATACAGTTTTACACATTATGTTACTAATTTGTTTAAAAAATTATAAATACAAAATATATATGTAAAAAATCAATGTTACTAATTTGTTTAAAAAATGCGTCATAATACAGTTTTACACATTATGTTATAATTAAATATAATGTTTTACACATTATGTTTAAAAAATGCGTCATAATACAGTTTTATTAATTTTTTAATCATTAAAATTTTAAAATACCTTTTTATTATTAAAATTAACATGATCACATTTGTTATAATTATTATCAAATGACATTATTATTAATTAATATTTAACATGTTATAACAACATAATTTACATATTATTCTATAAAATTAACTATTAAATAATTATAATAATTTTTTTGTCAATTTTTTTTTATAATAAAGTTATAATCATATAAACATTTATCATATCAACATGTTGTTTTATACATTCAAACATGATATAATGCATATGATTCAATATATATAAAAAACTCATCCATAATTAACATACATCTTACATATTAATATTATTCATGAATTTAATTTATTTTAAAAACACAAGATTATATATATATATATTAGTTTGACATTATGATATTAAATAAAATTGAGTGAATATATAATTTAAAATTAAAAAACATGAAAATGACAATATATTATTCTATAAAAAAATGTGAAAATAAGTTTTTAGGAATTATGAGTACTTTACTTGAAAATAACAATAATATTATTTTATGAGAAAATGAATTGTGAGTACTTTACTTGAAAATAACAATAATATTATTTTATGAGAAAGTGTGAAATGACTTTTATTGTGAGTACTTTACTTTATGACTTAAAAGTACTTGTACCACTACCTTGGTTAACTATGGGTTTTCATCCACCATAGAAAATGTGACAAATAAACATTCTTAACTCATGCAATGCCACCTCAACCATGGGGGATGATGTCATATACTAGAATGTAATTGGTTGATTTTTATAGTACATTTTGGTCCTTTTGAGGCCCTTTTTTGACCTCAAATTCTCACTAATATGATCCCAAACATCATTATAGTATTCTTTCATCATAACATCTTCCATGAGTTCGTCTTGTCAGGTCATCAACATATCCTAGTCTTCTGCATTCAACCTCGAAGGTTGGAGCCCACTTTACTCTTGGTAAAGTCTCGAACCATCAGGAAGCTGTCCATCATGTCATACCATGTCGAACTTAGATATCTTCTATAGTCACTCCCCCTGAAGTGGAGTATCATCTTCCCTCTTCATTCTGTATAGGTGGTTCTATGCTTGATATATACTTGTCAATAGAGTATGTTATGTCATAGTCTATTATTTCTGAGGCAAATCACAAACCTTGCTTTGCACACTTGTTCTTGTAGATCTATATGGAGGATACTACATACTTCCCTTTATGTCTCGAAACCATATCAAATACATCATTCCTCATGATCAATTGTTACTCTTTGATCATAGCTTCTTTCATAGCCATGGTGGTCTTCATCCTTCGAGGTGGATCTACCGCTCCTTGAAGCTCTTTCCTTCATCATGATGTCTCTGACCCTAGGAGTTTCAGATTCATGTTTATTGAATTGTCATCACTTTTTCTTCGGAACAAGTCTCATCCTTTTTTTTTTTCTTGTAGGCGATTGTATAGGACCTTTCCTACAATTCAAATGCGCCGGTTGCATGGTTAGAACTATTTCATAAAACATATGTATAACGACAAATTCTTATGCATCATGCAACTGTTTAGCAAACACAACATTCATCCATATCTCACTACTGTCATTAATGCAACCAGTCTATCATGCATAACACATCAACTGAATATAATCAAATGTATAACAAAACAATATCATGAAATGACAATTGAATACTTATCTTTTATTCGTTTCGTGGGTAGACTCCTTCTTGATCCTTCTACTTCATCATATTCTTCATTCATGACATCAACATTTATTATCCAAATGATAAGATGGATAAGAGGTTCTTCAAGAATTGAGTTCTTCATATTCCTCATCGCTTGAGGGATCTTCTTTGAATGGTGAGAGCTTGATCTTCAATTGCTCCCATCTTCTTCTTCTCTTCTTATGAGTCGAGCTTCTTCTTCTTCCCAGAGTCAACTAAAAGTAATCACTTCCTTCTGGCACACATTCCTTGCATGAATGAATCCCATGATCTTGGGAGGCCATTCAAGGTGGCTATCACCACTTCTGCATTCTTCACTTCTTCTTTTACCTCTTCAATTTGTTTCTTAAGGCCATCTTCTGATGTATGTTCTTTCCTTCAAATAGCTTGGTCAAGGAATCAAACATCTCTTTCGGTGTCTTTAGGGAAGACACTTGTGGTACAAGTTGATTCGTGACTGAATCAGCAATAATCTTCTTGGCCTTGACCAAGTTCTTTTGGTATAAGACTTTGAGCCTCATCTCCCTCTGGAACTGGAACCTCTCTACTCATGTAGCTGTTGAATTCATTTTCTTCAGAGAGATCAAATACTTCCATGCTTGGAAGTTTTCAACTTCACCAAGCTTATCATCAAGCTGATGAGAACCTCAAATGGAAATAACAAAAGATTAGATCTTACCGATTTGAGGTGTCCGTCCTGGTTTCGGAGCTGGCTAATCTAGGGTTTGTCAGAGAAACCATAATTTTCAAAACTTGAAATCTTTAATATCTGATTAGATAGAAATATATATCTCTTCAAGCTAAGTTGTCCAATGTACTCCTTTTCTGAAAACTGTGGAGGGAAGCTCTCGGAACAGGAAGCCCTACTTTTCCAATTTCTCTTGCAGAAATTCCTAATACTGTTTCTGCGCTATCTCCAAAATTACTACTCCTCTATGTTTGAAACTTCGTACTGAGGTAAACTCGCATATCCCTGTTCCAACACCATAGGTTTCATTAGAATTAGTTTCACCAATTAGGACTTATGATCATTTTCCCAAGGTGACCTGTTTCAGGACTTTTCAGAACAACAAAGTTGTACGGACTTCCACATGTCACTGTTTCATATTATGAGTCTGAAAATCAGACCATAGAACTTAAAGTCTGTGCCCTTTCTGGAACATATTTCAAAATTGCATTTGGACCTTTGTAGCCCAAGGTATAGCAATTCTCCCTGGGTGTCTTGTTTAGGGATGAATCCTGGAAGAGGCTGGAACCTTGACTTGGAGGGATCATATCTCCCATAATATAGCGAATCTAAGGCTGAATTTTTGGAAATAGTGTACATCATGATTTTATATTCGACCTCTGCAATTTTCATCTCTTGAGCCTTTTCCAATCCCAATATATAGAGAATGTACCAAAACTTATCAGTTTTAGTATTTAGGGTTTTTTTAGCTCGGGGTCAATCTAGGGTTTGACTTTCCCAGAGTTTCGCCCAACCAAAAATCTTGATCCAGGTCTCTAAACTTTGATTTTGATGAGCAGATCAATCGTATGCCAAGCTCACTCAAAAATTCTTCTTCTATAGAAATCCCTAATTTCTCGTACCGAAAACTGAAAATGCTCGGAATCGAATTCCGCTTCAACAAAAAGATGCGCCCTTCAATGGAGAGTTAGCCTAGCCTTCTTTTGCTGATAGATTGTGGAGAGAGACCCAAAAATTAAGAAGCTCTAGCTTCTGTAGCGGCACAATGTCTTCTTTCAGGGTGGCTCTGATACCATGTTGAATTTTCATATTCTAAGCTAGATCATTAGTATTTCATTTCAATTTCATAACAAAAGCATATAAATAGGATCACTGAAAGATAGACAAGCACAACCATACAAAAAGAACACAAATATTTATCTTGGGAAAACCCTAAATGGAAAAACCCAACAAAATCTTCCTCAATATAGATGCCCCAAAAGATAAAAAGTAAAACCAAAAATGATATCAAAGACTGATCCTCCTTCTCCAACTACTCCTCTCTCCTCCACTAATGCGCTACACAAGTGAGAGTGTGTGTTGCAAATGAGGAGCGCCACACCTCTATTTATATTCATCCATTCACTTTAATTATCAATTCCGACATGTAGGCTCGAGTTACACATGTAGGCTCAAGTAACCACACTGGGGTGCTAATTACCCACCTTTACAATTAGAGGGGACTACCTCATGACTCTTATTAGTTCTTCCGATTAGAAGCATCGGAGGATAAAGTAATACAATTAGTTCTCTCAGTAGGACTATTGGGGACCACAAAAGATACATATAGAATATTCTTCGAAGTTACAATATTTCAACACATCGGTATAGGAATACTGAAACTATCTCATCAATATCACAACAACATCAGTATGAAAATGCTAAACCTGCTACATTAGTATAGGAATACTGAAACTACATCTTTCCCACTAACCATCTTGGAGCTGTATCTTGGTGAGCTCTCTGGTAGATCCATCTGGGAATTTTGTCTAACTTTGTAACCCTTTCTAGTCAACAATCCTAGTCAAAGAGATGGAAATTCTTGGGGACTAGCAAGCCTTGTCTAGATTACTAACTCTCTTGGGATAAACAGTCCTATCCAGACATACTAATTCCCCTAGGATCAACATGCCTCACCTGACTTACTAACCTTTTCGGTCCAACAATACTAGCCAAACTTACCCTACTCTAGGATGAGCTACCACCACTGCATGCTTCTACCATATTCTTCCCTCCCTCTTTCGAGGGAGGTCCTTTCAGACTACACCAAGCTTGTCTCAAAAGTATTCGAAATTTACATGAGAAACAGGCTTATTCAACACATCTTCCACTTGTTCTTCTGTAGGAGCATACTTGAGCTTTACAACTCCCTTCTACACCATATCCCGGATGTAATGATATCTAACTTCAATATGTTTTTACTTATCATGAAACACCTAGTTTTCTGTCATCTTAATAAAACTTTGATTATCACAAAGGATATCAGTAACATATATCTCTTCATTGAATAATCCTGTCAACATCTTGCAAAGCCATACTACTTCGCTACAAGCTGAGCATGCTTCAATGTATTCATCTTTTGTCGTGCTAAGTGCAATATTGGATTTCTTTCTACTGAACCATGATATGATGTATGATCCCAAACTAAAGCAACATCCTGAAGTTCTCTTTCTATCTTTGGCACTTCCTTCCCAATCTGAATCAATAAATCCATGTAATTCGATCTCGTCATTTGATGCATATATTAGACCATAGTCTAAAGTTCCCTTTAGATACCTCATCACATGTTTTGCTCCTACCATGTGAATATGTTTTGGATTCACCATATATTGACTTAGATTGTTTACAACAAAACATGTATATGGGGTTGTATTGGTTAAATACATTAGAGAACCAATAATATGTATGTATAAGATGGCATCTACTATTTTCGAAGTTTCATCATTCAATAGATTCAAATTTGTTGTCATTAGAGTATCCATATCCTTGCAATCTATCATCCCAAATCTCTTTAGGATTTCTACTGCATGTTTTCCTTGGTTTAGGAAAATATCGTCTGGATACTGCCATACTTCAATACCTAGAAAAAAGTGCATCATTCCAAGGTTTTCATCTCAAATTCTACATCGATCTTGTTTTTACATTCATTGATGGGATTACCTTCACTTGTTAAGAATAGATAATCTACATACAGTAGTAATATCATAAGTCCATCACCCTTAACTTTATAGTAGAGGTTGGAATATGCTTTACACTTGGTAAATGCCAAACTCATTAGGAATCCATCAATTCTTCCATACCATGCTCTAGGTGCTTGCTTTAACCCATACAATTCCTTTTTGAGTTTACATACATGAGTTTCCTTATATTCTGCCTCAAAACCTTGTGGTTGTTTGATATATACTTCTTCTATCAATCCATTTAGGAAGGTTGTCTTTACATCCATCTGATGTAACTTCCACTTCATATTGGATGCCAAGGAAAAGATGGTTCTAATTGAGGTGTACCTAGCCACTGGTGGAAATGTCTCCTCATAGTCGATTCCTTCATTCTGGGAGAATCTGCGAGCTATGAATCTTTCCTTGTACTTCTCTTTATTACCATCTGTTGAATTCTTTGTCTTGTAGATCCATTTCAAGGATACCACTGACTTGTCCTTTGGTCTTGGTACTATTTCCCATACATCATTCTTTATAATGGATTGGTATTCCTTGACCCTGGCATCAACCCATTCCTTCTACTTTGTTTCTTATTCAAAACATGTTGTTTATTTATCAACAAGATCATACATCAAAGCCACATAAATAGGGTATGGCTTTGGCTTCCTTGTTTCTTCGGTCGTTCCTTCTTGGACACCATGCTTTTTTTATTCTTCAATTACTTCATGAGCCGAGGTAGTACTTCTCTTACGTGAGATCATTTCACTGTGCAATTCTTTAGGTCTCCGAGGTTCTGTTATGTCATGGTCCTCAGGCATGTGTTCTTCTTCTTCGTTTCTAACTAGTTTATGACCTTGTGCACCTCTAGGAGTTTCATGCTCCTCTTCATCTTTCTTATCTTTCTTTGATTTTCTAAAAGTTGTATCTTCATCAAAGGTGAAATCTCATCTTATTTCAATTTGGCGAGATCCTGGGATACAGATTCGATAAGCTTTTGATTGCTCATTATATACTACAAACAATCCCTTCTTTCCTGAAGGGTCTAGATTTGATATTTTCTCCTTGGAAATGTGTATGTATACCGGATAACCAAATATATTTAGATGAATCGCTTCATTCTTTTCTCCAGTAAACATCTCTTTTGGGGTCTTGTTCCCAAGGGTATTGTGGGAGATTCTATTTTGTACATATACTGTTGTTCTGGTTGCTTCTTCCCATAGGTATATAGGTAGATCTTGATTATGGATCATAACTTTTATAACTTCCATGATAGATCTCTTCTTTCTTTCTTCCACACCATTTTGTTGTGGATTATAGAGATTGGTGAGATCCCTCTTAATCCCATATTCTTTGCAGTACTCATTGAATTCACTTGATGTGAATTCTCCTCCATTATCTAATCTTAAGATCTCGATTCTCTTTTCATAGAGGTTTTCTACAAGGTGTTGGGTCACAAAAATACAACAATTTATTCATCTTTCATATACCATTTTTCACCTTTATTCCTATTTTATAATTCCATAAAGCCATTCATTTCCACCACTTTCATAATACATATGGGCTTATATTGCCATTTTCCAATTTATTTGTTTTGAGTATTTTTAAGAGAATTCTTGATTAAATATTAGAAATTAATTTATTTTTCATATATATCTCAAAGATTTGTGTGAGATTTGTAATGTAGGGATATTTGAAGCTTTCAACCAAGGAGTATTCAAAACCCTCCCGAATGTTTTCTCCATCTTTTCAAGATTTGAAGGAGAAAATCCAAGCTAATTTCAAGGAGAGGATTATGGAAATATGGAGAGTAGCTCATCCCATATTTGTTGGAGAATTTGAAGGGATAAGTTGAGAGAAAAATGGATTGTAATTATGAGTTGTTTACCATGTTATTCAAAGCATTCATGTATAAATAAGAGGGTTCTCTCCTCATTTGAGTAGAGGCCTCTCTAGTGGTGTGGAAGTAGATAAATAGGTTATGCCTTTTGAGAGTTAGTCATGGAGTGTATTTTGATTGTTATGTAATGGAAATGATTATTTAATGCAAATACTTTTACTCTCTCTCATGTTAATTTGGATTTCTTTCTTATGAATTGTTAATATAGATTTTTCGTGATTTCTTTCTTATGAATTGTCAATATAGATTTTCCATGAGATCACATCTATTTGTCATTTGTATTTTATTACATGCTTTCATAGATTAGTTTGTTCATCTTATTGTTATCTAATTAAATTTACTTTCAATACGATTTCAATACGAACTCTCGGATTGATATTTTAAGTAGAAATTATTATCATATATTTCACTCGACATTTTTGTGTCGTTTCTGGGGAGGTGCTAAAAAGGAATTAGAGTTTAGATAGGAAGATAGGTTGGTTTTTTATATTACATAACAATGGGGAGGGAAAAAAATAATACGCAAGGATGAATTCACTACGAAATTTTTGTGGTGTAACAACCAGACACATCCACTTTAGTGGGTCACCCCAAAGCCTTCTTGTTCTCGCAAGCATGTTTATTTTTCTACAAAGTGTTTACTTTTCCTGCAAGAGTGTTCTTTCATTTTCCGCAAATGTGAGTTTGTTTTTATGCAAGTTTTTCTTTCGCATTTACATTTTGTAGTGTAAAGTTTGGATTGTGAATTATTTTCTTCTTTCATTACTAGTTTACTTTTGATTTTGTACCTGTTCATCTTTGGTTTTGTACTGTTTTTGCGCTTGTCATGTACTTGTTTTTATTTTTTTAGCATTTGATTTGATTTCAGTAAAATGATTTTATGATTAGCATAAGTCTAGATCATCTCACTCAGATCCTAGCAAAAGTCAGGATCTTCTCTTCTCAAGAAGAGGAGATCTTGATAGCATCCCTGACACAAACAAAGAAGAATTGACATTTGAAGAATCATGCATATCATATGACGAACACCTATTGGAACATGGGATTGAGGGGGAGGAAGAATGGATCTCAGGTGATTAAAATCAACAAGAATATCATGCAAATGAAAGCTGCATTGGACAATCTTTTCATGTAAGTTCTAAGTTAGATAAGTTTTGTTTTTGTTTATACTTTGTTCAAATACATTTTCAGCAGTTAAATCCACATATTTTGTACATCTTAGATTTCATTTTGTAAAATTGAATATGAATTTCTGTTTACTTTTATTACATAGATGGCTACACTCGTAATTTCACTCCACATAATTAATTTTAAATTTTTAGTTAGAGTAGAGTAGGTAGGTTTTCCTTTTTATTGTTGTTTTCTAATTGTTGTTTAGAAATTTTTTATTTTTATTTTAGATACTTTTTAGTCTTTCTAGGAATTAAAAATTTTGTAATGAAAATAATTTGAAACCAAAAAAATGATAAAAAATAACACAAAAATATTTCTTTGATTCAGATTAATTTCTAGTTTTAGTTTTAAGCTTTCTAAGAATTTTTAGGAATAAATTAAAATAAAAACTTTAATTTTAGATTTCCTTAAATTTTTGGTTTCATGTAAAAAAAAACTTTAAGAAGCTTTTTTTATTTTTTATTTTTATTATTTAATTTCCTAGTTTTGATTGGAATTACAAAAAATTCAATTTTAGATTTCATGTAAAAAAAACTTTAAGAAGTTTTATTTTTTCATTTTTATTGATTAAATTTCTAGTTTTGATAGGAATTACAAGTTTTTTATTAAGACTTATTTTTTAGGAATAATTTAAAATATAAAAAATAAAATAAATTTTGCTATATGAATTACTTTAAATCTTTTATTAGAAATAGTGTAGAAAAAAATGCTTCTTTGTTTTAATTTTTCTAGTTTTAAGTTTTAGTTTTTCAAAAAAAATTAGAAATAAATTGTAAAAACAAATCAACACAAAAGAGTATTACCCATTTGATTTAGAAGGAGGCCGGAAAAAATTAGAAAAACTAATAAATTAAAAATAAAATAAAATAAAACGCATAAAAAATATTAAACATAAAAGAAAAAGAAAAAATACTTTCTGAAACTTTGATGTACATGTATCTTTTGATCTAAAACTGCAATCCAAACTATTGCAGACCTTCCACCGTACGTACTGCATGCATGTGGGATGTGTTGAAACCGGTATTATTAAGCCTAGTATGGTTGTAGCCTTCAGTCCTACTGAGTTGACAACTAAAGGTTTGAAAACTAAAGTTAGTTGGGTTTGGGAATAAATTCCACATTGAAGCTATGTGCCCCCCTTGCTATCGTTTGAATTTTGAATTTCATTTAGGTTTTGGCTACCATAGTTTTTTTCAAAGCTAGTTCATGTCTAGTTCAAGTTGCAGCAACCCCGTAGCCAACTTCATCCTTCGATCTTGAATTAAAACCTACAACAAGGATGGATCAGTTTTGAATTTCAACAAATCTAAAACTTAAAAAAGGATATTTCCCTTATTATTCCAACATCAATTCGTTGCGCAATAAAGGGAGTCGTAATCATGATTTATGCAGGATAACATGGAGAAGCACCAGAATAAAAAAAAACTACGATTTTGTTTGAATCCAGGATCGAAGCTAAGCCTTGTCGGATTTGTCCTCCATGATGTTTTCTCCACTTCAGAATGGCCAAAGGATATATGAATAGATCCATTGCTGATCATGACACATTTGACACTAGTAGTTTGGCCGACAAAGAAAAATTAAAAAATGGCAGTCTTCCAGCAACCTGCGCCTAAAAAGGTTCCTTGAGCCCTGAGCATGGCCCACCTTGCACATAAAGAAAACACCTTCCCATGACATATGCATTATAAACATCAAATTCTATTTTTTAATCCATCAAATCTTAGGTATCAGCCTGAGAATAGGGTGATCATATGTGTTTTTTACAACTCTCAACGCACAAGAAAATTGGCATCCAATTAATTACTCAAAATGAGATTTCAGTTTGGTTCGTTGGATAAGGAAGGATAGTTTATGGTTGAATGCTCGAATGTTAAGGAGAGAAACATAGTATTTCCTAGCTCACCCACATTCCACTATCTACTGGTCATTGTGTTGCTTAATTGGGAAGATCAACGTGATTCTTTCCTAGATCCACTCTTGATAATTCTACGTTATTGTTATTGGCAGGAGGCTGTGAGTCCCAATTCCATCTATTCCACTTCTATATCTCACAATCACATTTTTTTATGGAGATCACCATTTAACGAAACTTCTGCATTCCCCACGTGGGATTCATCGATCCGCAAAATATTTTATTGTATAAATAACGCTCCTATCATTCGTCATCAATTATGGTTGAGAATGGTGTTGCCAGGTTTCCATGACCTTGCAGCAATGATCCCATATCGAGGGACACCTATTACACGAAACCTCCCAATAGATCTGTTCGAATCCCTTCCCAAAACAACACAAGAACGCCTCCATACCCATCCCCGAATGAGTCCTCCATGTTGTTCCTGTTACTGTGGATCGTTCTTGTTAGACATAATGGTTCATCGAAATGGGGGGAGCGAATCAGTGAGCTTGAACTTACTTTAATTTTAACTTCTTTAAGCTCTAAAACTTAATTCATCATTTCACATTCAATTCAACATCATATTCATCAATGTACTATGCTTCAATAATCAATTCATTCATCAAATAAAACACATAATCATCAACTCATTGCATAAGAGACACATATATAATATTTGTAATATTTTTGTATTTCAAATGGCTACGATCGTGATGGCGATTCAACACCTACTAAAACAAAGAGCGCCAACTCCTTATATAGGACCCTTCCTAGTTTTTCTTAGATCCTACTAAGAAATAGATACAAGACCCTGCTTGTATTTAATAACATATATTACAACTCTGTCTGAAATACATTATCCTAATCATACATCATTTCATACTATCTTTATTGTCTCATCATATCTATGATCATATCATCATTCTGATAATCATTCACTGTCATAACCCAAGCATGCTTACTGTCCTTGTTTCATCATTAAACCGTCCATACATATCATCAACATTCTACAACATAATTCTATCCATGATTTATGACTATCATACATATTTCAACATTGTCAAATCTTTGTTGTCAATCAGCTACCCAACATCATCATCTCACCTTTATCATTTTGTTCATCAATATTATCAGCATCTCATCACCATATCATCATTTTGTCAGTGTTCTTATTTTGTCCATCAACAAACTATACAACCAACATCTTGTCTTTATTTGATATTCTAAAACATTATTATGTCCATGACTTTTCTGCTTCCCTATATCAGCATCATGTTATGTCCATCATTACCCTAGCACTTCATACAGTCCATACATATGTTGTCTTAGTGAAATGCAAAAAAAAATCAAGATAAAGATTGTTCATCATGTTTCTCCTATTGCTTCACAACAACCACCAAACTGTCCCTTGACCAGCTAATTCTTCCTTACTGTTCCACCAAAATTTTCCACAGTAAACAATCACGAAATTCCTTAATGTTGATCGGAATTCATTCACTTCAAAATGAAATCGTTGACTTCTATTTATACTGGTTTTCTTATTTGTTTTTGAGCCGACATGTCTTTTTAAAAAGAGTTATATTTTTTATTCTTTTAATGAGGTCGGCATGTAAATGTTTAACCATTATTTAATAATTAAATGGTATTTTAATTTCCATAATATCCTCATCAAAAATATATTTATATTTTTGGTCTTTTTGCCACATTGGAAAAGTGTGCTTGTCACCACTTTAACCCTTCTTACTTAGCCCTCCATATGCCCGCATATGACCTCTAAATTATGCCTGCAAGGGTTTTTAGCATGCTTGCATAAGTCACCACAAAATTCCTACATCACTTTTCTCCTTGTCCACTTCATCTTTTATGTCATCCTTGTTTCCCTATTGTCCATGCTTTCCATTTACCCTTGTTTTGTCCAAGTCATCATTCTCCTATGATTCTCCTTTCTCTTTCTTGATCTTCATTGTCCTTTGTTCATGTCCTTGTCCTTCAAGCTATCAATTTGCCAACACAATATCCTCTCTGTCATCTTCAGCAAATGACCACAACATGGGCCATTTGTCTCATTAGGTGTTCCAATGTGTTCTAATGGCTCCAATGCTCACATCCAGTGTCCTTGCCATGCTTGTATCCATGTCCTCATGTCTACCTAGTCACCTTTCCATGTCATCATGCTTAAAATTTTTCATTAATGGCTTGTCATCAATGACAACCATATTCATCAATCTCCCCCTTGGTCATTGATGGAAATCTCATCCAACTTCTCTCCCCCTTTGACATTAATGACTAAGAGAAGAAGCTTAGTTATTAGAAGCTTCATAATGCCCCCCCCAAAAAAATTATTCTTGATATCTTCATAATCAAGTCTCCCCCTTTGATTGAGCTGGGCATTATTTCATGGATATTATTCTTGTGCTTTCTCTTTGGCATTTCATCAAATTGTACTACAGGATTTCATACCAGATTGCTCCCCCTGAGCTTGTGGCCTATGAAACAACTTGTCCATCAAGGATTTCATAATGCCCCCCAAAAAATGGTTCTTGAAGTATGATAAAAGCTTTGATTATATCTGAAACATTTACTCCCCCTTGGAGTGTCAAGGGCCTGCTTATGAAAGCTTTGACTGTACCAAAACTTGGTTGCCTTGAACCTTCATCCTAATACTTCTCAAATTATTTAATCGCTATGAATTTGAAACTTCATCTGTCTTCTGATGTCTAAAATAAATACCAATGACATGTCCTGAGATATAAATCTCCTTTAATACTTATTGCTGCATATCATGTTTGGGAACCAATATGATAAATCCGCAACCCCAACATTGTCAACCATGCATTGTATGAATGATTCTGTTAAGTTACATCATCAATTTTGGTATAGAAGATGTGTTGGGATTTCAACATGAGTGTACTCAACCACTTTCTGCAATTGCAAAAACCAAACACCCAAATTTCCTATTAACAAAATTCATTTATCATTGCTTGTAATTCCAGATAAAGAAAGGTCATCCAAACACAAATCTACATGTCACCATTGTTGTGACAGAGTTTCAAACATATTGATGTTTCCATTCACATTATGATTTCTTTGTGAATATAAATAAACACAAACAAGCTTAGCTCCACACAATTTCTCATCCCACATTCAAACTGTGTGAGAAGATCTGCAGTTAAGAGAGAGACAAAATGAACCCAACAACCCCATAAAAATCAGACCTTAAGCTTGTATTCCCAATTTTCTTCCACGGTCAACTGTGGCTGCCTTAGTGAAGATACCCAAAGTCAAAGAGTGAAGCTTTATTTCAAGGATTTCAACCTTTGACCTACTGCCAACTATTTAAAACTTAGAGCATTTGATTAAGTATTTTAGACTCCTGAGAGATCAATAGATTTCTCAGCTCTCCATCATAATGAACCTGTTATTATCCATGTTCTTTCCTTCAAGCCTGATATAGAAAATTTCGTTTTGAAATCTCTACAAATCCTTCAAATATGCCTTTGAATAGTTCTCAAATGCATTCACAAATTCTTAAAACTTGTGCCAAAATGAATGCTTCAAACAGTTTTTTTTTTAATTCTCCTCTTTAGGTTTGTAGAGTTCCTATAGAGATCATCCTCCTTGCTGCTGATAGAGTTATTAGTGCTATATCTTATTATATTTTCTCAAATATTCCTTGAGTTATTGATCTACCTCTCATATTCTCAAGAATCCCTTAGATAGTTTTGAGTGATCTTAAAATTGGCATGCCATGTGATAGTATTCCTTTGAATGATATCCACAGTCATTAACTTCAGTTGACTGTGCATTGTTAGCTTGTTCATCCTCTTATTTACATAACTATCTAGAATGCTTATTTTCATCAGTTGTAGGCTGTACTTTCCTTTTCCAAAAACTTGATGACCTTAGTTCGGAGCTAGATGTTATTCAGGACATTAAAAGGTGTCTTCTCGTTGAATGGTACAGAAAAATAAGTTGTACAATCATATACCAACAACATGTCATGTCAGGTGTTTCTTGAAGACATTCTTGCCATTCATATCCAAAAATAGAGAGAATCATTGGTACGCTTAGAAGGAATGCATCAACCACCATTTTCATAAAAGCTATGTATTTCTTCAAACATCATCATGTCACTTTATTTCATTTGCTTCAACAGTATGTATAGATAGGTTTCATTACCCTTTCTCCCCTTCAACAAGCTGTGTTCCCAGGCTGATCAACTTTGCAAACATCTGGGATTTGATCTTTGTTTCCCCTTCTCCCCCTATCATTATGTCGTTCTATCTAAGATCCTTGAACTTGTTACTAATATTGGAGTAGCCATCATTTACCTATGAGTTCACCGTCTAGCTTCATGAACTCAAGGTGTATCATGGTCTCTAAAGGACCTCAGACTTGGCTTGCCAAATGGCAGCCACTTTCCATGCACTAATCAACTTCATTCTTGGACACTAAAACACCTAGCTTTTGAATCTTTTCTTCTTTCCTCTTAGCATCATTCTCAATCAGGATTGTATGACATATCTCCTTTCATTTCTCTTCTCTAGACATTATTTTCATTGGCTTGAACCCATTATTTCTTTCTCCATACTTTGCTGATCCTTTGCACGCAATCTTTTGCAATGTGCTCATATGTGTGACAACTATGGCATTCAATGTTGTTGTTTAATCTATTTCTGCAATTCCTTGCTACATGACCATAATGATGATAGTTGTAACATTGAATAAAAGTATTCATACCTCTAGTTCTTGACTGAGTGGATCTACCGTCAAGATCTGCAATCTACAGTCCTATTTCCAAATTCATTACAGGAGTAGCAATAACCATAAAATGCCTTTTCATACCTGGGAACACATTGTCCTTTTTGCAGAATGGTCCTTCTTGGATGACCTTGATCTGGAGAAACTTCGTTGTTTTGCCAAGTTTGAGTGTCTTCTTTCTTTCTTTGTTCACCATAATTGAGGCTCTTCAGAATGTCTGCATAACTCCTAGACTTCTTTTTCAGTCTTCTTCTCTGGGAGCTTGAAGTCTTCAGTGATATCTTCTTTATCATAGCCTAACCCAGTATTGGCATGTGGTGATCTCTGATAGCTGAGGATGTCATCTAGATTTGATGAACTCTTTTTAAACTTCCAATTTGCAGCTGCCGACCTTTTCATTTCCTCTTTCAGAGAAATGATCTCAAGCTCTTTTTCTTGACTAATTCCATTATGTTCTAGTAACTAAGATTTGGTCTCTTGCAATTGTCCTTTAATACTTGCACAAATATCATTTGTTGTTTCAACTTAGCCACTTCATTTTTCAACCTATCAAGTTCATCTTTCAAGGAACCGACCTCTGCGTACTTTTCTTGAAGATGACTCATGAGGTTTTGTTGAGTTTCTTCAACTTGATGTTTCAAATCATGTCTCTCTTGCTCATATTTTTCTAATAGTCTTTGCTGCAGCTCATTCTTTTCTTCGGATTTATTCAATTCATCAAGATCCTGTAGAACTTTTCTTTCAATCTTTAAGAGTGCTTCCTTTGGTACTTCATTCATTAAACACCCTGTTTGTTCATCCATTTTGTGTGTCCACTGGTCTCCTTCGAGCTTGTTAGGCTAGTGCTGAAGGCTGGCTCCGATACCAATTGTTAGACACAATGGCTCACCGAAGGGAGGGGGGTTGAATCGGTGAGCTTGAACTTACTTCAATTTTAACTTCTTCAAGCTCTAAAACTTAAGTCATCATTTCACATTAAATTCAACATCATATTCATCAATAGACCATGCTTCAATAATCAATTCATTCGTCAAATAAAACACATAATCATCAATTAATTGCACAAGAGACACACATATAATATTTCTAATTTTTGTGTATTTCAAACGGCTACAAAAATGATGGCGATTAAGCACCTACTGAAACAAAGAGTGCCAAATCCTTATCTAGGAACTTGCCTAGTTTTTCTTAGATCCTACTAAGAAAGAGATACAAGACCTTGCTTGTATTTAATAACATATATTAAAACTCCACCCCAAATACATTATCCTATTCATATGATCATTTCATACTATCTTTATTGTCTCAACATATCTCTATCCATATCATAACACAAGCAAGCTTACTGTCCCTGTTTCATCATTAAACCGTCCATACATATCATCAGGATTGTCTAGCATAATTCTGTCCATGATTTATGACTATCATACATATTTAAACATCATCAAATCTTTGTTGTCAATCAGCTTCCCAACATCATCATCTCTCTTTTATCATTTTGTTCATTAATATTATCAACATCTCATCACCATATCGGCATTCTATCCATGTTCTTATTATGTCCATCAACAAGCTATACAACCATCATCTTGTCTTTATTTGATCTTCTAAATCATTATTCTATCCATGACTTTTATGCTTCCCTAGATCAACATCATGCTATGTCCATCATTACCCTAGCACTTCATATTGTCCATACATATGCTATCTTAGTGAAACCCAAAAAAAACAAAGATAAATACTATTCATCATGGTGCTCCTGCTACTCCACAGCAGCCACCGAACTGTCCCTTGACCAACTAATTCTTCCTTACTACTCCACCGAAATTTTCCACAGTAAACAGTCACAAAGTTCCTCAGTCCTGATTTGAATTCATTCACTTCAAAATGAAAACGTTGACTTCTATTTATACTGGTTTTCTTATGTGTTTTTGAGCCGACATGTCTTTTTATAAAGAGTTATATTTTTTATTCTTTTAATGAGGTCGACATGTAAATGTTCAACCATTATTTAATAATTAAATGGTATTTTAATTTCCACAATATCTTCATCAAAAATATATTTATATTTTTGGTCTTTTTTCCACATTGGCAAAGTGGGCTTGTCACTTCTTTAACCCTTCTTACTTAGCCCTCCATATTCCCGCATATGACCTCTAAATTATGCCCGCAAGGGTTTTTAGCATGCCCATACAAGTCACCACAAAATGACCGCATCACTCTTCTCCTTGTCCACTTCATCTTTTATGTCATCCTTTTTTCCCTATTGTCCATGCTTGCCATTTACCCTTGTTTTGTCAAAGTCATCATTCTCCTTTGTCTTGCTTGATCTTCATTGTCCTTTGATCATGTCCTTGTCCTTCAAGCTATCAATTTGCCAACACAATATACTCTATGTCATCCTCAACAAATGACCACAACATGGTTCATTTGGCTCATTAGGTGTTCCAGTGTGTTCTAATGGCTCTAATGCTCACATCCAGTGTCCTTGCCATGCTTGTCCTCATGTCCTCATGTTTTCCTAGTCACCTTGCCATGTCATCATGCTTAACCTTTGTCATTAATGGCTTGTCATCAATGACAACCATATTCATCAGTTCTGTTAGTGTGGATCATTTTTACCCTAGCCTCGGCATTTGATTTCTTATAAGAATCCATGGTCGAATATGAGTCGAAGGGTTTCTCTTTCCTTGCGTGGAACACCCGGCTAATGTTGTAAGATACGATAGGGTGCGTATGAGTACCACAAAGGGTGACTTTCTTTGGTAAGTGTGGTATGGAGTAGTTGGCTCTCAATCTGACGTCCTTGTCGAATACCCATCCCCAAAGATGAATCCAATAATCCATGTTGTAAGTAAACAACCGTGCTTTGAGTCGTTTCATGGTATTCGTTCTAGGAGGAGGACATCGTTATCCCTAACATACATTGTGAGCCTGTATACTCATGATTATACTTTTAAATACCAATATGCATATTTATGGGAGCAATGTATATCTTATGGTTTTTCATGGTCAACCATTGACATCTTAGGATATGACATCAGATACAGATCCTCTCGGCATACAAGATCAATCCCTCTATTCCATTCAAGTACTTGACCACCGGATTAGAATTATTTGCCATCCACCTATCCTGGATATTCTATTTCTTTCCAGATGATGGGGGAGTTTTAACTTTCTCTGGGAGTAGTGGTGGTAGATTCAAGGGTATTATGGAGAAGAAGAACCTATGCAAGCATGCAGTTGCTAACAAATTGGCACGATTTCTTGTTAGAGTGAGATATTACCTATCATTGCATCGATTATTCTATGGTAAAAATAAGACCCTGTTACTTCTTGGTGGGATTCGATGCCAGGTATCACCCGCAGATGAATATCGGTACCCACTGATTCTGCCAAATTCCTCCACGGATCAACTACCCATTGAATCCCAATCCATTATTATAGTTTGCATACACTTCACCCATCTCAACATCGCGTTCACATGATTGTGAGATTGAGGACGAGCGATGGCAGAGATGACTGGTTTTACTGCCATTCAGAAATTTTAGTAAAGCAAAGCAAGTATTTTGTGGAGCGTCTTTCAGATGACTAGCCCATATACCATTTTTTTGGTTCTCGGAATTGTATTGAAGTTTACTGCTAAGATTCTCAGAAGTCACTCCCATCCTCACTAGTATCCAACCAATTGGCCTAAACACTATAAAATATGTGTTTCTCTCTACAATACATGCTACAATCTCAGTTGACAGAAGACGATATGATTTTCCAGCTTATCTAGATGAACTCAAAGCATCTGCACAAGAGAAGGTAGAGTATATGCTTGTTGTTGTGTAAGATAAGGTATTATGTAGGAGTCGTTGCTTCAAGTTAAGAACTCACATCATCTCAGCTACTGCATGAAAGGAAGGGGTCGAAAGACATTTTCTCTTAGTAGATTTGTCGAAGTTCAACTGCTAAGGTGTTTCATATTTCAACCACTTCTAGGTTAAATATCCACATGTAAAAGTAATCAGCGTCAGAGAAAAGGAGCCATCATTCTTCAGGTCTGTCTATAAAAAGCATGAGAGCAACAACTATCAATTTGTAAAAGGCGTTATTTCATTGAAATATGAGTTGTGTACTAAAGACGCTAATACATTCTAGGATATGTTAATTGAAACCAATCATCTGGATCGTTGTGGATCAAAATGTTGTAGATAGCTCTATTTACTGCAGAGTATAAATATCTAAACAATTTGTGCGTGCCCGTCTCTTCAGCAGGGTTGAATTGAATTGAGGACAAATTGTGATGGGATGCAATGGATCATGGGTCATTTATTTGTTATGGGATTGTGTTTATTTAGTGCATGCTACTATTCATTTAAATGAGACATCATTTATTTTTCATGGGAGATTCAACAAACTATAGGATATAGCTTGGATTTTCAGAGTTTCATTTCATTGATTAATAATATGTGTTGTTTTATTGTGTGGCGTTTAGTTATATTTATTATTGTTTAAAAAAACATTAAATAATAAAACATTAGTTTATATCTATATATATAAATTTATCAAAATTAATTATAAAAAAATCACATAATAATAAAAAACACATAGAAATAATATATATATACAAAACAATTTATAAATAATAATAAAAGGGTTCTGAATAAAACTTAAAAAAAAACAACATTTAGTTACAAGAACACAAAGTTAAATTTTTATTTTTTCGGTAAAAAAAAAAATCAAATGGATTTGGGATCGTCTCAAGGCCAAAATTTTGTGTTTTATGCTAACTTGTTTTTACAAGATATTCAAATACAGGTTTTGACAAGAAGGATTGCTTAAAATATGTTACTACTTTCAGGTATAAATGCATTTCATTTATTTTCTTTGACTTGGTTTGTTAAGCACATATTTTCCTATATTTTCAATGCTTTAACAAGTTTGTTGTGGAAAAATGCTAACCTTTTTCAGGTTCAAAGACAATTGAATGGCATGCAGAAGTGATTTCAAGAATCATAGAAACTTTTCAAAAAATGCTCCATTGAAAGCTTGAAGGAGTTGAGTTTCCATTGTGTATCTCATGAGATTTGCTGCCACAAAGAAGTCTTTCAGAAACCAATTACGCCATGACATGATTACTTACCCTTCTCCTTCCAAGCTTATTCGTCATCTATGTTAGAGTCTACTTTTTCACTTCCTTATACATCATGAATTCCTGCATGTATACTATTTTGATTCCCATACATTTTCCTCATTTTCAGTTCATCTTTTTCCTTATGAATAAAACCATTTAGCTTCCTTTGCATGACTACATTGCTTTCTTTTCCTTGCCATAAAAACTTTTTGACTGTGAGATCTTTTTGTCTATAGTCCTACCTCTCATTCTGTACAACTCGTGTTGACTAATGTGGGACTCCTTAAGGCCCACCTTTCAAGAAGTCTTGTCCTATCGACCTCAGCACATCATCTGGAATAGAGACTAGAGTTCATTTTTAGTACCTTGAGGCTTGCATGCCTCAACGTAAATCTCTCTCGCTAACAATCATGGGAATACATCAATGTCCCTTGATCTTTAGATCTTACAAGTAGCTCAACATCAGCTCATTTATTCGCACTCCTCAAGATGCACTTAAGTACCTTGGAACTCATTGACATCAATGATGAGATTTCCTCGCATTGGTTTATGACATTCATCAATGGCCAGTAATCCAACGGATTCTTTCCATGCTCAACATCGACACATTTATTCACATGGTAAGAATTGTACCATTGAGTTTTGTAGCAAGTGAAGAATATATATTTTTCATGACACCATCAACAGTTTTGCGGCATACTTCCAGCCATATGAGAGTACCACAGTTCCACTTTCACCTTTCATCTTTTACTTCATTCAACCAAGCAACATTTCAGGTTCCTTCACTTCATAGTCTATGATCCAGTAGCAGCATGAGCCGCATTCCTATTGCACAGTTCATCATCTTTTTGGGTAAGTGGAGGTATATTATTTTCTAATATTTAATCATGCAATTCCTTGAATGCTAGAAATAAATAAATTTGGAAAATTCCCTCACGACATTCCCTTTCTCATTTTCATAAACATAATACATCTTCAGTTGGGGGGGGTGACTATTCGTTACCATTTTACATATTTGTCATCTCATTTACCATTAACTAACATGTCTTTCCAAAACTTTGCTTTGTTGCAATTTCAAAAAAAAACAATCACTATATATATTGGCATGATTCATAATATGAAGAAAAGGATTTATAATGTACATTGATGGTTCATCATTTCCAATGCATGTATACTTTCAAATATTATGTATTGCAACAAAAATACAAGTAAATGAACAGATGCTATTAACACAAGAACCAACATTTGTTATACTCATGGTTGTCACACAAGAACCAACCATGAGAAAAACCGTTGCCACTCATGCATTTCAAATAAAGGAATGATTTATTGTTACATGTCATCATCATGTAAATCCCCAGCTACAAAGAATTTTTTTTTAAAGAGAATCAATGCATAGTTGTATGAGGACATGCAACAAGTTAAGTTGGGGGTAATGTTTGGTGCAAAAATACTACATTTTATTCATCTTCCGTATACCATTTGTAACCTTTATTCCTATTTTATACTTCCATAAAACCATTCATTTCCACCACTTTCATAATACATATGGGTTTATATTACCATTTTCCAAATTATTTGTTTTGAGTATTTTTAAGAGAATTCTTAATTAAATATTATAAATTAATATGTTTTTCATATATATATATATATATATATATATATATATATATATATATCTCAAAGATTTGTGTGAGCTTTGTAATGTAGGGATATTTGAAGCTTTCAACCAAGGAGTATTCAAAAGATTCCCCAATGTTTTCTCCATCTTTTCAAGATTTGAAGGAGATAATCCAAGCTAATTTCAAGGAGAGGATTATGGAAATATGGAGAGAATATTTCATCCCATATTTGTTGGAGAATTTGAAGGGATAACTTGAGAGAAAAGTGGATATGTTGGAGAATTTGAAGGGGTAAGTTGAGAGAAAAATGGATTGTAATTATGAGTTATTTATCTTGTTATTCAAAGCATTCATGTATAAATAAGAGGGTTCTCTCCTCATTTGAGTAGAGGCCTCTCTAGTGGTGTGGAAGTATAGAAATAGGTTATGTCTTTTGAGAGTTAATTATGGAGTGTAATTTGATTGTTATGTAATGGAGATGATTCTTTAATGCAAATTCTTTTACTCTCTCTCATGTTAATTTGGATTTCTTTCTTATGAATTGTTAATATAGATTTTCTGTGATTTCTTTCTTATGAATTGTCAATATAGATTTGTCATGAGCTCACATCTATTTGTCATTTGTCTTTTATTACATGATTTCATAGATTAGTTTGTTAATCTTCTTGTTATCTGATTAAATTTACTTTCAATACGATTTCATGTGTTTTCGTAAACAAGCTTACTTTCATTCTTGCTTGAATTTACTTTATGCCATTTTTGTTATTTCCTATATTTGGATTCAACCACACTAGTATAATTATTTATTTTAAAGCATTAACATAAGTGTTGGAATATAATCCGTCGGGATTATATTTTGTAAATAAATAAAGGAAAATGAATAGTTATGTAGGAAGCTGAAAAGGCTGTTCGGAAGATGAAACTCAACCAACATATGTAATGTATAAATAAATGATTTTGCAATGGAATAAATGAATTCGGGAGTTATTTTACCTAACCGTGGTATCAGAGCACCACCTGCCATAACTCCTGCCTGCATGCCTACCAGTCTGCCTGCCATTCTCCTGCTTTCAATCTGCCAGACTCACTTCCATTGAAGAGGCTTGCCGGCTCAGCTCTGGCATATGCCCTCTGCGTCCTCTTGCCAGTAGACGTTTCAAGAATTTATGCATGCAGTCTGCTTTCCAGACCTCTATTCTGCCCTCTACCATATTTATTTCAGGTTTCCGCCATGTCAGTCTTCATCTGCATGTGTTTGTCCTGCTCGCTTGTGTGCCACAAATTATGTATTATTCTACTACGAGTCTAATTTGAGATATTCTCCATGCTTGCATTGAGAGAGTTGTGCAAGCATATACACTCTCCCTCCATCCATATCATCTTCATTGTAGAAGCCGTGTGTTTTATCCTTGAGAATGGAAAAATCCACATGATATATGTGAAATCATGTTGTGTGAGCTGTGATTTCATATGAAGGTTTCTTTTGAGAGATACTATGGAACACTAAGTGTTGCGCCCAGTGAAGAGGACATCTTAGTATTCAAAGCTGAGAATCTATTGAAGTCGCGATCTCTCTGAATATTGGTGACTGGAGATTTCTAGTGGAGAACATACAGTTGTGAAGACTCGCACAATTATTCAGTGCGTGGAGGTAAAATATTGACGCTCTAATTACTTCTAACTGTTGGACTACACAAAACCTAATTTGTGACCTAATTTTGTGTGTTGGAGATTGAGTGGGAATTCTGCAAACATTTTCCATGTGTATGAAGTATGTATGATGCGGCTTGTTGTCTGAGTTATGATTGAGGTGTATTTGACTTGATATAGAAATAATATATGTTGCGTATGATTCCATGGCTGTTGTATATGATGTGAATGGTGTATTGGAGCCGTGAACTTGAATAGTATATTCTTGGAACTGTTGCGTGAAGAATTTCTTCTTCCTGAATTGCTGCGAACTAAAGCTGCTTATATATATGAGACCATCAAGGACTGCATGTGTTGAAAATACGTTGGGTTGAAGAGTGAATTGTTGGAGCTAAGAGTTGAGGTTTGACCTCCTCCCACATCGATAAGAAGCTGCTTTGTCCTGCTAGTGTTGGGGTATCACTACTACGACCTCATAGTTACAGACTACTGCTCGTATTCTGCAGCTCGTTGACTGGTGCTGTTAAAAACCCTATATTTTGTGTGGAGTGCATCCTAATTTTTTATGGAGATGCATTGAAGCTACTGCATGGAGAACAGTAGCTACTGGTGAACGCCCTTTGCATGAAGATTAGTGTGATTGTTGAATGAATCGAGTTGTGGTTTCGAGTGGTGAATGGAGCTGTGGAGATGCGTATCACTCTTGTTGATTGAAGCCGTGATATGCTGCTGTAATTCCTTTGAACATCGGTGACTGAAGACTAACGGTGAAGATTCATGGTGTTTCTCAAGTGCATGGAGGTAAAATCTTCGTGTTCTATTTTCTTATGACCTTTGGAAGTGCATAAAACCTAATTTCTGCCCCATTTCATGTGCATGGAGTTTTCTAGGAAATTCTGCAAATATTTTCATATGTACGATATGGTTGATGTGTATTGAATATGCCCATGACTGCTTTATTGAAGCTTTGAGTTAGAATGTATGTGTATGGGAGTGCTGTGTTTTCTCCTTTCGATTTGAAGTTGTGCTTTGAGCTTGAGTGATAGATACAGCAGAATACTGTTGGTGTTTCTTGTGAATTGCTTCCATTTTCCTGAAGCTGCTCATATCCACTTGAATATTGTAATCGAGCTGGTGCTCTCCCTCACCACAAGACTGCTCATATCCACTTGAATATTGACATTGTTGTAAAGCTTGAAGAAGGTGGCAGAGACTTAGACCTGCACCTTTACTCTTTCTTCTTTTTCTCCTATTGTTTTAGTTGCAAGATTCAATCACAGAAGATGCAATCTATAGCATCTGTAGTTGGTGCCACTCTCTCTGGAAAAGACACTTATCTAGAATGGTGGGGCAAGAGAGGCAGAGGAAGAAGAAACTTCAGAAGTAGAGGAGGCAGAAACAACTCTAGCAAAAGATCAGATTTGCAGTGCAAGCGTTGTGGAAATACTGGAGACACAGCAGATCAGTGTTGGGCTTCGTGGGACTCCATCAAAGACAAACATAACCAGAAGAAAGATGACAATAAGAACCAAGATGCTAGTAAATCTTCAGATTCTGCTCATTGTATTGTTGCACATTGTAATCTTGGTATTAACGAAATGACTTCAATTTCATCTTACACAGATTGTTGGCTACTTGATACTGGTGCAACATCACACATGACTTTTAGAAAATATTGTTTTGAAGAACTTAATGAAACAATAAATGGCATAGCTTACTTTGCAGATAAGTCAAGTCTTAAACCAAAGGAAATGGGCACCATTCGGCTGAAGATTCCTGGATTCCCTGATTTCTTGTTGAAGAATGTTATTTATCTTCCAGAGTTGCAGAGAAGCCTACTGTCCTTGGTGCAGATTCGATAACAAGGCCATTCCATCCACATGTTTGATGGAATCATAGAAATAAGAAAGTCCTTTGACAACCAAGTCATCATGAATGGATACGAAGATGGGAAGTTGCTGAAACTAAAGGGTTCATCTGCAAGGGTTCAGAACTATGCCTACCTCTCTCAGCATGGAGAAGGTAATTTGTCATCAAGTTTATTGTGGCATGCAAGATTTGGTCATTTGAATTATAACAGTCTTTGTTTGTTGAGAAAGAATGGTGTATTTGGTTTTCCCACCATTCCCAAAGAGAAGAACAAATGTGATGCATGTATATTAGGGAAACACAGTAAGCTGCCATTCCATGAATCTAATTTCAGAGCAAGTAGGAAATTAGAATTAGTGCATTCTGATTTATGTGGCCCAATTCCAAATCCTTCTGCCAATGGGAATATGTATTTTATGACCTTTGTTGATGACTACTCAAGAATGTGCTGGATTTACACATTAAAGACAAAATCAGAAGCATTTCAAACATTCAAGGACTTTCATGCATTGATAGAAAAACAAGCACAATCTAAAATTGGTACACTTCGTACTGACAATGGGAAAGAATACACTTAAAATGCTTTTGAAGATTATCTTCGCCAACATGGAATTGCACATCAGACTACAGTTCCCTACAATCCTCAACAAAACGGTGTAGCAGAAATAATGAATAGAACCATAATGAATATGGTTTGCTCAATGATGTTTTTTAAGAATGTAAAACTAATGTTTTGGGGTGATGCAGTAAAATGTGCAGCCTATTTGAGAAACAGAAGTCCCTCAAATTCTCTTGATAACAAGACTCTACATGAAATATGGTTTGGCCATCTCCCTTCAGTAAGGCATCTCAGAGTCTTTGGTTCCACCTGTTATGCCTTGATTCCAAAGGAGAAAAGAAACAAACTTGGTGCTCGAAGCATAAAATGTATTTTCCTGGGGTACGAAGAAAACTCCAAGGCATACCGTCTGTATGATGAGGTAAACAAGAATTTTGTTATTTCCAGAGATGTCATTTTTCTTGAGACTAATAAAAATGACCAGTCCATTGAGAGACAGCTTGATCGTTTGGAAAATTATCCTCATCCAAAGAAATATTTTGAAAATGAATATGAAATTCCAAACCTTGAAGGGGGGATTCCTATTATGGATTAAACTTTGGAATTTCCATATGAAGCACCAACTCCCCCACATGAAGAAGTTCCTGCTACTTCACCCGAACAAGAGATTCAACTGGATGATGTGATTGAGAGACTTGGAAGACTCAACCTTGAAGGAAATGAAGCGCCACCAGTTGATCAACCAGGACCATCACGGAAGATTCCTAAATGGGCCACAAAGACACTTGAAAGTGTCCATCTGGATGAAGTTGGAAAGACGGGAACGAGAAGTTCAAAAAGACATGAAGATGGAGGAGAAGCAGATAATTTAGGTGATGACATGGATGTATCATTTGATTGTGAATTTAATTTATCTGTTAACTTTGAACCAACTTCCTTTGAAGAATCTTCTACTCGAATTGAGTGGAAAGAAGCTATGCAGAATGAGTATGATGCACTCATGAAGAAAGGAACTTGGAAGCTGGTTGACCCTCCGATTGGAACCAAACCAATTGGCTGCAAGTGGGTGTACAAGATCAAATACAAATCAGATGGCTCACTTGACAAGCACAAAGCGAGGCTTGTAGCAAAAGGCTAT